>JARGCV010000030.1:2022500-2037656 GCA_034064705.1 Bothrops alternatus
GCAACTTTTAACTCCCAGAATTCTCTCGTCTCGTGTCCTCCCCTCCTCCCCTCCATCTCTCCTCTCCTCTCCTCTCCTCTCCTGTTCCTTCATTCCTTCCTTCCTTCCCTAGTTCATACCCAGGATATTTTCCTCTTCTTTCCCTTCTCTTCCCCTTCCTTCCTTCCTTCCTTTCCCTTCCCTTCTCTTCTCTTCCCTTCCTTTTCCTCCTTCCTTCCTCCCTCCCTCCCTCCCTCCCTCCTTTCCTTCCTTCCTTCCTTCCTTACTTACTTACTTCATACCCAGGATATTTTCCTTTCCCTTCCTCTTCCTTCTTTTCTTTTTTTCCTTCCTTCCTTTCTTCCTTCCTTCCCTCCCTCCCTAGTTCATACCCACGATATTTTCCTTTTCTTTTCTTTTCCTTCTCTTCCCCTTCCTTTCTTCTTTCCTTCCTTTCCCTTCTTTCCTTCTTTCCTTCCTTCCTTCCTTCCTTCCTTCCTTCCTTCCTTCCTTCCTTCCTTCCTTCCTTCCTTCCTTCCCTACTTCATACCCAGGATATTTTCCTTTCCCTTCTTCTTCCTTCTTTTCTTTTCTTTTCTTTTCTTTTCTTTTCTTTTCTTTTCTTTTCTTTTCTTTTCTTTTCTTTTCTTCCTTCCTTCCTTCCTTCCTTCCTTCCTTCCTTCCTTCCTTCCTTCCTTCCTTCCCTAGTTCATACCTAAGATATTTTCCTTCCTTCCTTCCCTCCCTCCCTCCCTGGGAGTTGGTTCACAAGCCTGAAAGATTGCCAGGCTTGGAGACCCCTGCCCTAGACTAATGGGGAGTCGCCTCTGTACTTTAAAACATGTCTTGGATGAAAGGAACGAGTATAATTATGAAGCCGGAGGTTCCGGGGAAGGAGGAAGGATTCGCAAAGCTGCCCGTTGGCTCACTCTTTACCCCCTTGCGTGGGTTTTCCTCCTCTCCCCCCCCCAGGTTGCTGGAGCCTCCAACCAACACTGAAATCGCCAACTACCCCATTTACAAGATCCTGTTCTGCGTGCGAGGTCACGACGGGACTCCCGAAAGCGACTGCTTCGCTTTCACAGAAAGCCATTACAACTCTGAGCTCTTCAGAATTCACGTCTTCCGATGCGAGATCCAGGAAGCGGTAAGTTCAACGGGTGGAGCTGTGGGGGGGTGGCTGGGGTCCCTAGGCAGGAAGCAGGTGAGGAGATCTGCCTGCCTTTAGTTGGAATGTGAGGTTGGACTTCCACCTTCTCCATCCTTCATTCTCCTTCCTCTACTTCTCCTCCTCCCTCCCCTTCTCTCCCCTTCTCTCCTCTCTGTTTTCTACCTTCCTTCCCTCCTTCCTCTCTTCCATCCTTTCCTCCCTTCCTCTCCTCTCCTTTCTCTCTGTTTCTTCCTCCTCCCTCCCCTTCTCTCCCCTTCTCTCCTCTTCTCTCCTCTCCTCTCTGTTTTCTACCTTCCTTCGCTCCTTCCTCTCTTCCATCCTTTCCTCCCTTCCTCTCCTCTCCTTTCTCTCTGTTTCTTCCTCCTCCCTCCCCTTCTCTCCTCTCCTCTCTGTTTTCTACCTTCCTTCCCTCCTTCCTCTCTTCCATCCTTTCCTCCCTTCCTCTCCTCTCCTTTCTCTCTGTTTCTTCCTCCTCCCTCCCCTTCTCTCCTCTCCTCTCCTCTCTGTTTTCTACCTTCCTTCCCTCCTTCCTCTCTTCCATCCTTTCCTCCCTTCCTCTCCTCTCCTTTCTCTCTGTTTCTTCCTCCTCCCTCCCCTTCTCTCCTCTTCTCTCCTCTCCTCTCTGTTTTCTACCTTCCTTCGCTCCTTCCTCTCTTCCATCCTTTCCTCCCTTCCTCTCCTCTCCTTTCTCTGTTTTCTTCCATCCTTTCCTCCCTTCCTCTCCTCCTCCCCTCCCCTCCCCTTTATCTTTTTTCTCTCTGTCGCCTTCCTTCCTTCCTTCCTTTCTTCCACCTATCCTTTTCTCTCTTCCTCTACTTCTCCTCCTCCTCTCCCCCCTCCCTCCCTCCTCCCCTTTCTTCTCCCCCCCTCTTCCTCCTCTTCTTCCTCTTCCTCTCCAGGTGAGCCGGATCCTGTACAGTTTTGCCACCGCTTTCCGCCGTTCTGCCAAGCAAGTCCCTCTTGCAGCCCCGGTTACTCCAGAGATGCCGGACAGCGACATTTTCACCTTTTCGGTCTCGCTGGAAATCAAGGAGGACGATGGGAAAGGCTGCTTCAGGTATCAGCTTCCCGTTGAGCATTTGGCGAGGCTTCTGATTTGACAGGCCCTGGGCAACCTTACCCTCCAGAATCAGATTCAAGAGTTTGGTTTTATTTTATTTTTTTTGAGACATGTCCTATCGCTAAGAAATATTGGTGTAAGGACCCACCCCACTTTGCATCTTAAGAAGACAGAACTCTTGGAATAATTCTTCCAACAGGCATCTTGATTAAGAGAAAATGGTTGCAGGCATTCTAGACAGGACCTGGAGCCCAAGGCCTACGGTTCAAGGTTTTAAGGGATCCCCAGCAGCCCCACCCCACCATCCTTCCAGCGACAATCCCAGGCATTACATTTCCACTCCCTTTTTCCTCACTGCCGGTGGAAGGGAGACTTCAGAGAGGAGTAGATGAAAGCTGATGGCCCCATTGTTATGTTTAGTCCTTTTGGTGATATCCACATTCAATCTCTTTGAAGTTGTAAAGAAGGAAGTGAGGGCCATAAAACCCCTTTGTTCACCCCCCCTTCCTCTTCATCATATGACACAATCCAGAGAGGGCAGAAATGGGGGTTTCCATAGTCGATAACTAGAGATGAAATATAATTGAATTCTGACAATTGGTCTAAGATCCATAGATGGTTGGAAAAGATGATGAAACCACAGATAGAATTTAAACCCGAATTGTTTTTGTTAGGAATATTAAGACCTCATTATGGTAAAGAGAATGACTATTTGATATTGCATGTTTTAACAGGCTGCAAGGATAGTATTTGCCCAATTTTGGAAAAAATGAGAATTTGCCATCTGACCAGACTATAATTAATAAAATTTTAGAGTGTGCAGAAATGGATAGACTCACATTAGAAATGAAAGAAAAAGACGATTCAATTTATTTTAGAACCTGGGAAATTTTTTTTATCAATGATTAGAGACACGTTAGAACTTGAAGGATTCAATATTTTAGAATAGATGACTGATTTTTAACCGAATTCTAACTAGTACCTTGATGATATGATTATTTTTCTTGATTTACTGATTTTCACTTGTTACTTTTGATTGGTAGGAGTTTTTGAGATTTTATTAGTATTGTTTACTTCACAGATCAACGTATTTGTTTACTAATTTTTTTGGACATGCTACAGTCTAAGCTTTGCTAAAAATGGTTGAATATGATATTCCCTCATTATTACGATCCGGACGGTAGCTCGTTTGTTGAAATATGTGATTGCATCTATCCTTATTTTACCCTAATTTCTTATCTCCTTCCACCCCTCCCTTTACCCTACCTGTATTGTTCCTATTTTTCCCTCATCTATATAAAATTAATAAAATTTTGTTAAAAAAGAGTTTCAACGTGCAGCTGTTTTGGAGTGTACATTTTGCACTATTCTTGCAAAAAAAAAAATCAACCTTGGTAGAAAGGGATTAAATTCTCATTGCTACTGCATTGCCGTTATTTAGAACTACATTTTGGTAACACGAAAGCTGTTTTTAGTTTTCTAACTCGCTCAAGTTTGGCCAGTTTATACTGCCTGACTGAGCCAAAGACATGTGAGCAGATTCTTCAATTAATTGTCCTAGGTTCGTGGTGGCCAACCTATGGCACGGGGTGCCAGAGGTGGCACGCAGAGCCCTCTCCGTGGGCACGCGTGCCATCCCCCCAATCCTAGGCCTTCAGCTGGGTTTTATAAAACCTTTTCACTTTAGGCCTCCGCCGCCGTGTGCAAAAAAAAAAAAAAAGGTTCAATCAGTCAATTTCAACTTCTCGCGTGGAAAAAGAAAGATCTCGCAAAGTTGGAATTGATTGATGGAACTTTTTAGTCCCACCCAGTCTGCCGTTACCGCCGCAGCCACGCCCAGCTAATGGGCCACGCCCAGCCAATGGGCCACACCCACCCGGCACCCGACAATGCATAAGTGGGTTTTGTGTTGCTGTTTGGGCACTCGGTCTCTAAAAGGTTCGCCATCACGGGCCTAGGTCTTCACAGGGGGCGGGTGGGGGGGGAATCTTGGCTTGTTTTCTCTCACCTTTCCGTAATCCAGGAAGCCAGGATTGCAGTCCAGAGGCTGTGGGGAAGGTGGCTTGGTCAATTAGCCTACCTCCGGTTTCCTTTTCCCTGACCTGCTGTTCAGCCTCATCCTGACAGCCCTTGTTAATTGTTTGTGATTCTATTTTTTCTTGGGTTTGCTTTTGTTGCATTTGTATTTTGGTCTGTGACCGCAAAATAAAAATTATGATTATGTAACATAAACATATTTTATGGATAATTTCCTGGACATACATATTCTAAATCTTGACGCACTAGCGGTAACTTCTGCTCATCTGTTATGTAAAAATATAATTAAAATACTTCAAAGGTTTATATAAAAAAATTATGATTATTATTATGATGATCCTGACAGCCCAGATGAAGCTAAAGAGGTGACGATTTAATAGCTCCTTGAGTGAAATGTGTCTCCCTGTTTAAAAAGTCAGTTGGATAACAAGGGGGAGACACATCTGGAAGTCACCTGGGGGGGCGTCAACATTGGGAGATTTTGAACTTCGCCTTGTTTGGTTTCCCTTCTCAGTGCCGTTCCGAAGGACAAAGACAGGCAGTGCTTCAAGTTACGGCAAGGAATCGACAAAAAGATTGTCCTCTATGTGCAACAGACCACGAACAAAGAGCTGGCCATAGAGAGGTAAGGCGGCACCTGTCGGGCCTCAGCCCTGGCGCTTAAGGCTGAGGCAGTTGAGAGAACGATCAGGGGTGTCCAACCGTGGCGACTTTAAGACTTGTGGACTTCAACTCCCATGGCTGGCTGGGGAATTTTGGGAGCTGAAGCCCCCAAGTCTTCCAATTGCCAAGGTTTGATACCCCTTTCTCGAAATCTTTCATTATCTGCTATCCCCAAGGTTGCTTTTTCACGAGGCATCTGGACTCTTCCTTGTTTTTCTTTGAAGACGTTTCCCTTCTCATCCCAGAAGCTTCTTCAGCTCTGACTGGATGGTGGGGAAAGGGAAGGATTTATACTCCTTGCAGACAGCTGGTCGTTTGCATCCTTTTAGAGCAGTGGCTCTCAACCTTCCTAATGCCGCGACCCTTTAATACAGTTCCTCATGTTGTGGTGACCCCCAACCCCCCCATCCAGCTGGCCAGGGTTGGGTATCAAAAACTTGACCCAAAAAAAAAAAGAGGGAAAAATGGGAAAGTATAGGTAGTCCTCGACTCACAACAATTCGCTTAGTGACTGTTAGAAGTTACAACAGCACTGAAAAAGCGAATTATGATCATTTTTCACACTTATGATTGTTGCAGCATCCCCAGGGTCATGTGATTTACATTCGGATGCTTGACAACTGATTCATACTTACGACGTTCACAGTGTCCCAGGGTCATGTGATCAATGGCTAGGGGGCGTGGCCAGCTGATCACTCAGGTTGCAGAGTGCCTGTGGGGGGTGGAATCTGTGGGTCTCTAGGATGGGACTGGGGTGGGTGCCTGCCTTCCCTCCCCTTGTCGCTTCCTTCCTTCTTTTCTTCCTTTCCTTCACCTCCCTTTAGTCCCTTCCTCCTTCCCTCCCTCTCTCCCTGTCAAGCCCCAGCGGGCTCGACATGAACGGGCGGAGGAGGAGTCGAGGACGGGCGGGGTGGCAAAGGAGACCGGTGGCCGTCGTCAGACCTCCCGGCTGATGGGCACCGGAGTTGGGTGCTGTGGTGGCCTCCCCTTCGCTGACCTGCATGCATGAGAAGAAGTCAATCCGGTTCTGCACAATGAGTCCCTGGGGAGGGCGGGGCCTTGCTCTGTGCCTGCGCTCTTCATGCGCCCCCTTGCAGGGCACATTTGGTAGAGTTCGTGCAGACTGCCGCCAAGCAGCATATTTTCCACAAACAAGTGAGGTGGAGCAGAGGGGGGGAGGGAGAGAAGGTGGTTGACAAGCCCTGCCTAAGACCATTGGAAATATGTGTTTTCCGGTGGTCTTAGGCGACCCCTGTGAAAGGCTCGTGCGACCCCCAAAAGGGTCGCGACCCACAGGTTGAGAACCACTGTTTTAGAGGGTCCTTGAGGCCGCTTAGAGGGTCACCTGAGGGGTGCAAATGGGAGTGGAGCCTTCTAGGCACTGCTGAAAGGACTATGTGGTAGACTGGAGATAGATGATCTCGTATCTTCCCCTCCCTCTGTTGAGAGAGGTCTGTTCACTTTTGACCTAATGGCCTCTTGGACCCCTCTTTCAAACCAGCGGTCATCTCTGTCCAAAATGTGGACTTTGCTGTCTTCGAAAGAGCGGCCTTCGTCTTTTTCAATGGAGATGGACGGCTGACTCTTGTCCTGATGGGTTTGTTCTCCTATGTCAGTGGTGGCGAAGCTATGGCACGGGGTGCCAGAGGCGCCACTCAGAGTCCTCTCGGTGGGCACGCGCGCCGTCACCCCAGTCCTAGGCCCTCCGCTGGGTTTTATAAAACCTTTTCGCTTTAGGCCTCCGCCGCCGTGTGCAAAAAAAAAAAGCTTCAGTCAGTCAGTCAATTTCAACTTCTTGCGGGGAAAAAAAAAGATCTCGCAAAGTTGGAATGGATTGATTGAACTTTTGTGTCCCACCCAGTCTGCCGTTACCACCGCAGCCATGCCCAGCCAATGGGCCACACGTACCCGGCACCCGCCAACGCATCAGTGGGTTTTGGGTTGCAGTTTGGGCACTCGGTCTCTCAGAGGTTCGCCATCACTGTCCTATGTTGTGCTATGGGTTTAACGAAGTGACACAACCACACAAGGCAGTCCAGTTGCCTCGTGAAAAAGCGTCTTTGGGACAACCAGGACCTGGATGACTGAGAATCTCCCTACACCAGGGGTGTCAAATTCCATTTCGTTGAGGGCCGCATCAGCATTGGGGTTGCCCTTGGGGGGCCGGGTGGGTGCGGCATACTGGGTGGGCGTGGATGGAGTGGGTGTGGCCTGCTGGGTGGGCGTGGCCAGACCTACATCGTTTGCGTCAAGGGCGCCTATGGGGGGCCTGGGCAGGAGTGGGACAGATCTGAGGGTCTCTGGCAGAAGGGGGTGGGACCGGGGCAAGCGCCAAGGCAGGGTCCACTGGGGCAAGTGCCAAGATGGCCACCACAAAATTGTACATTGGCTCCCGGCCGGCCTGGGCCAGGGCCAAGGCAGCGGGGGCCGTTCCCTTACTGTTTCCGGGATGGCTTCTCGCGGGCCACATGAAACCACTTCACATCCGGCCCCCGGGCCTTGTGTTTGACATGTCTGGCCTAGACATTCATTATCTGTTGCGTTCTCCCTCAAACTTACCTGGGGCTTGACCTGTTTTGGAAAGCCTTCCGGGGAATTAACACTTGCCTTTTCCCGAATCAAGTCCCCCTTTCGGGCTAAAAAGTGAGGGGTGGTCTTCAGGGTAGAGTCTCAAAGGGCGGGTGGGCAGGCTCCCTTTGCTTCTTCTGGATTTGGTCAGGCCCTTGGGAGGACCCTACCGGGGGTCGATCCGTCTTGCCAACCTCCTTCTCTTTTGTGTTTGCAGATGTTTCGGTCTCCTCCTCAGTCCCGGAAAAGACGTGCAGAGCGGAGACATGCATTTGCTGGATTTGGTAAGTCCTTTCCCCCACCTCATCTGGACGTGCCCCCTCCCTCCCCGCCACCTGCTACGGGGCGCGCTGTGGTCCATCACGGCCTCCCTCTGTGCTTCTAGGAATCCATGGGGAAAAGCTCGGATGGGAAGTCGTACATCATCACCGGGAGTTGGAACACCAAGTCTCCGCACTTCCAAATTGTGAACGAGGAGACGCCCAAAGGTTCGTCAGAGTCTGGGCGGCAGGGCCACCCCAGTCCATAGGGCGGTGAGGAAATATTGTCCCCCAACCCCCGCCCCCAGAGAACCCCAGAAGAGAGGCTGGACCCTGCAGGTCGCCTTCGTGGAAGATGCAGGCCAGGGGATCCACACACGGAATGGGACAACTCGCTCGGGGACAATTCAGCAATTCAATTTCATTATCTAAGATAATTAAAATATGATTTCAATTTTTGTCATTCATATTTCATTTTCTCCCTTCTTTGGCATCCTTTCTTTGATGATTCTGTGCCACCATTTGTTTGATATTAGTGTAACTCTTGTCCCGTGGCGAGTTGGCCATGGAGAGTGGCCATGGAGAGTTGGCTATGTTGAGTTGGCCATGGAGAGTTGGCTATGGCGAGTTGCCTATGTTGAGTTGGCCATGGCGTGTTGGCTATGTTGAGTTGGCCATGGCGAGTTGGGTCTCAGGGTCCGTGGACGGCTTCTTGAAACACCCAGTGTCTTTCCCAGGGTTTCCCTCCCCGTTTTTATGGCAAGTTGAGTAGTGACAGAGGCTAGTGAGCCTCTTAGCAATTCAACCTTGACATCAGGAGTTTTCCTGGCCGGCTTGAAGATGCTGCTGTGGACAGAGTCTGCCCTGCTCTTCACTGTCCAGCCGCAGCTCATTCTCTAACCATTCGGTTTTGCCTTCCTCCTCCACTTCCTCCTCTTCCTCCTCCACTTCCTCCTTCTCCTCCATTTCTCCTCCTCCACTTCCTCCTCCTCCACTTCCCCCACCTCCTCCTTCCCCCACCTCCTCCACTTCCTCCTCCACCTCCTCCTTCCCCCACCTCTTCCATTTCCTTCTACTCCTCCTCCACCTCCTCCTGCTCTACCTCCCCCACCTCTCCTCCACCTCCTCCTCCTTCTCCTCCACTTCCTTCTACTCCTCCTTCTCCTCCTTCTCCTGCTCTACCTCCCCACCTCTCCTCCACCTCCTCCTTCACCTCCTCCTCCTCCACTTCCTTCTACTCCTCCACTTCCTCCTCTCCTCCACTTCCTCCTCCTCTCCCCCACCTCCTTCACTTCCTCCTCCACCTCCTCCTTCCCCCACCTCTTTCATTTCCTTCTACTCCTCCTCCTCCACCTCCTCCTGCTCTACCTCCCCCACCTCTCCTCCACCTCCTCCTCTACTTCCTTCTACTCCTCCTCCACCTCCTCCTGCTCTACCTCCCCCACCTCTCCTACACCTCCTCCTTCACCTCCTCTTCCTCCACTTCCTTCTACTCCTCCTCCTCCACCTCCTCCTGCTCCACTTCCTCCTTCCACCTCCTCCTCCTCCACTTCCTTCTCCTCCTCCTCCACCTCCTCCTCCACTTCCTTCTACTCCTCCACCTCCTCCTGCTCCCCCTCCCCCTCCTCTCCTTCACCTCCTCCTCCTCCTGCTCCTCCTCCTCCACTTCCTTCTCCTCCTCCTCCTGCTCCACCTCCACCTCCTCCCTCCACCTCCACCTCCTCCTCCACTTCCCCCTCCTCCTCCTTCACCACCTCCTCCTTCACCACCTCCTCCACCTCCACCTCCCCCACCCCCTCTGCAGACAAGGTGCTCTTCCTGACCACAGCGGTGGACCTGGTGATTACGGAGGTGCAGGAGCCCGTCCGTTTCCTCCTGGAGTCCAAAATCCGCGTCTGTCCCCCGAACGAGAGGCTTTACTGGCCTTTCAGCAAGAGAAGCTCCACGGAAAACTTCTTCCTGAAACTGAAGCAGGTGAGACCTCTGAGCTCCTCCCCTCCTCCTCCTCCCCCCCCAACTCCCAGCCTGTTGGGAAGGGAGGGGGGTCTGTTCCGCTCTGATTAAAAAAAGAATGTAAAAAAACGAAAGCGGGTGGCTCCTGTCCCCCAAAAAGGGAATGTATAGGCGCTGGGTTCCCCCGGGGCGTTTCCGTTCCGCTCGGGAGCCCATCGCCCATCGATGGCGGTTGTGTCGCTGCTCAGATCAAGCAGAAGGACCGCAAGGCCAGCACCGACACCCTCTACGAAGTGGTCTGCCTGGAGAGCGAGTCGCAGAAGGAAAGGAGGAAAACCACGGCCAGCCCCGCCCTCCGGCTCCCCCAGTCCGGCTCCCAAGGTTCCATCATCCCCTCCCCTCCCGAGGATGACGAGGAGGAAGGTGAGGAAGGTTGGCAGGGCCGCTTTTCCAGGGTGGTCCCCTGTGAGGGGTCGGGCTGTGGGCTAGCTGCAGCCTCAGCAAGAGGTTTGGGGCCTGCCTTCTCCGTGTCTCTCCCTCCCGCTGTGAGACGGATCGGTCCTAAGGGCTCTGCCCCACGAGAGAGGCCAGGCTCGGCAAAGAGGAGGACCGGGGGAGACACAATAGCAGCCTTCCAATATTTGAGGGGCTGCCACAGAGAGGAGGGGGGTCAGCCTCTCCTCCAAAGCACCTGAAGGCCAGACCAGGAATAACGGATGGAAACTGATCAAGGAGAGAAGCAACCTGGAAATAAGGAGGAATTTTCTGACAGTGAGGACAATCAGTCAGTGGAACTGGAGTTGCCTTCAGAGGTTGTGGGAGCTTCATCACTGGAAGCTTCCAAGAAGAGACTGGACTGCCATCTGTCAGAAATGGTGGAGGGTCTCCTGCTTGGGTGGGGGGTTGGACTAGATGACCTACAAGGTCCCTTCCAACTCTGTTACTCTCTAGTCTAGTCCTAGTCTTGTCTAGTCTAGTCCAGTCCAGTCTATATTCTATTCCATTCCATAGTCTATTCTATTCTATTCTGTTTCCTATTCTATTCTATTTTCTATTCTGTTCTGTTCTATTCTATTTCCTATTCTATTTTCTATTCTATTCCATTCCATTCCACTCCACTCCACTCCACTCCACTCCATAATTCTATTCTATTCCAAGATTCTATTCTATTCTATTCCAAGATTCTATTCTATTCCAAGATTCTATTCTATTCCAAGATTCTATTCTATTCTATTCTATTCTATTCTATTCTATTCTATTCTATTCTATTCTATTCTATTCTATTCTATTCTATTCTATTCTATTCCATTCCATTCCATTCCATTCCATTCCATAATTCTATTCCATAATTCTATTCCAAGATTCTATTCCATTCCATTCCATTCCATAATTCTATTCTATTCCAAGATTCTATTCTATTCTATTCTATTCCAAGATTCTATTCTATTCCAAGATTCTATTCTATTCTATTCTATTCTATTCTATTCTATTCTATTCTATTCTATTCTATTCTATTCTATTCTATTCTATTCCATTCCATTCCATTCCATTCCATTCCATTCCATTCCATAATTCTATTCCATAATTCTATTCCAAGATTCTATTCTATTCCATAATTCTATTCTATTCCAAGATTCTATTCTATCCTATTCTATTCTATCCTATTCTATTCTATTCTATTCTATTCTATTCTATTCTATTCTATTCTATTCTATTCTATTCTATTCTATTCTATTCTATTCTATTCCATTCCATTCCATTCCATTCCATTCCATTCCATTCCATAATTCTATTCCATAATTCTATTCCAAGATTCTATTCTATTCCATTCCATTCCATAATTCTATTCTATTCCAAGATTCTATTCTATTCTATTCCATAATTCTATTCTATTCCAAGATTCTATTCTATTCTATTCTATTCTATTCTATTCCATAATTCTATTCTATTCCAAGATTCTATTCTATTCTATTCTATTCTATTCTATTCCATTCCATTCCATTCCATTCCATTCCATTCCATTCCATAATTCTATTCCATAATTCTATTCCAAGATTCTATTCTATTCCATTCCATTCTCTGAGCTCGGTGGTTTCCTTGCAGAGGTTTCATTACCCAAACCAGGTAATACCATCAGTGCTAATTAAGCTTGCACTAGCACTGATGATGTTACCTAGCTGGGGTCATGAAACGTCTGCAACGAAACCACCGAGCTCAGAGAGCACCAAGAGCCCCTCATTTCAACCCCGAGTTACAAATATTCCCCTTTGTTAATACTGGAACAGGAGTTGCCTTCTGAGGTTGTTGGAGATTCATCCCTGGAAGCTTTCAAGAAAAGACTGGACCGCCATCTGTCAGAAATGGTTCAGGGTCTCCTGCTTGGGCGGCGGGGGGGTGGATTAGATGACCTACAGGGTCCCTTCCAACTCTATTGTTCTATTATAAATCACCCAGTTACGAAAGCCGCCCAGCTGCAGCAGAGGCCACTCCTTATGTCTGAAAGGGGCACCTGCTTTGGATTGGTGCAGGAAAGTGGGCTTCGGGCAGGCGCCCGTGGAAGAACGGCTCCCGACTGGGGGTGGGGTTACTTTGTGGGCTTTGCTTTCCCCCCCTCCCTGAGCCGCCTGCTCTTATTTTGCAGATAACGACGAGCCTCTGCTCAGTGGCTCAGGGGACGTCTCCAAAGAGTGTGCGGAGAAGATCCTGGAGACCTGGGGAGACCTACTTTCCAAGTGGTAAGCGCTCTGCTTCCTGCATCCACATTCCAGAAATAGTCCTGGTTGGAGAATCCAGTCAGGGGAAGGGAGGCATGTAGGCAAAGTCCCAGTGCAGCCATTCCCCACATTCCCCTTGATGATTGAGAGTAATTGCTTGTGAGCAAAGAGGTTGCATCGCAACCCTCCTTCTGTTCAGCGCTTTCTTACATGAGTAGAATAGAATAGAATAGAGAATGAATAGAATAGAATAGAGAAAGAATAGAATAGAATAGAATAGAGAATGAATAGAATAGAATAGAGAAAGAATAGAATAGAATAGAATAGAATAGAATAGAATAGAATAGAATAGAATAGAAACTTAGAATAGAATAGAATAGAATAGAATAGAATAGAATAGAACAGAGAATGAATGGAATAGAGATAGAATAGAATAGAATAGAATAATGAGAATAGAATAGAAAGAATAGAATAGAATAGAATAGAATAGAATAGAATAATGAGAATAGAAAGAATAGAATAGAATAGAATAGAATAGAATAGAATAGAATAGAACAGAGAATGAATGGAATAGAGATAGAATAGAATAGAATAGAATAATGAGAATAGAATAGAAAGAATAGAATAGAATAGAATAGAATAGAATAGAATAGAATAATGAGAATAGAAAGAATAGAATAGAATAGAATAGAATAGAATATGGAACGGAGTGGAGAGGAGTGGAATGGAGTGCAGGAGAGGAGTAGAATAGAATAGAATAGAATAGAATAGAATAGAATAGAATAACTTTATTGTCATTTTTAATGTACATTAATACATTAAAATGATATTTCGTTGTATACAGCTCTCATAGGTAACTACCTCCAATATACACTGCATAAATATGACAACAACAACAACAACAACAATAATAATCCTACATACACACTTATGACCCAGAGAAACAACACAGTCTAGTTCGGATGCATACGTATATAGGGCGAAAAAAAAAAGAATCTTGTGAGTTTACCAGACGGGTGGCATAGGGAGCAAAGCTGTTGCAGAATCTGGTAGTCCTGCTATAAATCCTTCTAAACCTCCTCCCAGAGGGGAGCCAAAGAAACAGACTGTAAAGTGTGTGTGTGTGTGTGTGTGTGTGAGATCTCTAACAATGATCCGAGCTCTAAGCACATGTAAATGCTTATAAGTAGCGTCCTGAATAACGGGAAGCGAGCTTCCTATAATCTTCTCTGCTGTCCTCACCACTCTCTGCCTGGACCTTCTATCTGAGACTCTGCTAGCACCAAACCAGACAGTGACGCAGTTTGTGAAAATGCTCCCAATGGTCCCTCTGTAAAAAGTGGCCAGGACAGGAGGAGAAAGATGTGCTCTCTTGCATATCCCACCCTCCTCCCTCCAGGAAATCTTGCCTCCTCTTTTTGATCTTGAAAAGGGCCGTGCTGATTGGCTGAGGCAAGGAGGAACTTGCCTCCCCCCCCCCCCGCTGCCCCTGGGGTGTGTCTACCCTTGTGCCAAGGTCTGGAGACTAAAACATACAAAGAAAGGCTACAGAACTTGGGTGTGACTAATCCAGTGATGGCAAACCTTTTAGAGACCGAGTGCCCAAAAACTGGCCCCGCCCCTGCTCCACCCTCTTCCTCCGCCCCCACCCCGCCTGCCCGCAGGGCCACTCACCGCCTCCTGGGCCCGCTGCAGATCTCCCAGGCAGCCCAGCAGCGCCATGGCGGCCACACCCTCTCCCCGCGCCCTGCAGCATCAACTGCGCGATGGGGCGTAAGGACAGAGTCTTGTCTACGCTGCTTGGCTGCCATGCCCTTGCCTGCGCTGCTCCATGTGGGCCACGCTCGAGGGCGACTCTCCTCCAGGGGGGCTGCTGGAGAGGAGGGGGTCGCGGGCGGAGGCAAGGCTGGGGCAACAGCGCGTGTGCCCATAGAGAGGGCTCTGAGTGCCGCCTCTGGCACCCATGCCATAGGTTCGTCACCACTGGACTAGTCTAAAGAAAAGAAGAAACAGGGGGGACAACATTGCAGTTATTCCAGTATTTGAGGGGCTGCCACAAAGAAGAAGGGGGGGTCACATTATTCTCCAAAGCACCAGAGGGCAGGACAAGAAACAGTGGTTGGAAACTGATCAGAGAGAGAAGCAACCTGGAATTAAGGAGAAACTTCCAACAGTGAGGACAGTGAACCAGTGGAACAGCTTTTGCCTTCAGAAATGGTGGGCGCTTCATCCCTGGAGATTTTTAAGAAGAGACTGGACAGCCACCTGTCTGAAACGACATAGGGTCTCCTGCTCAGGGAGCTGGACTAGACGACCTCCAAGGTCCCTTCCAGCTCTACTCTATTCAGCTCCCGGCTGAGCTCTGCTCCCTCTTTTCCCAGGCACTTGAACCTGAGCGTGCGGCCCAAAGCCTTGTCTGCCTTGGTGAGGAGCGGCGTCCCCGAAGCTCTCCGGGGGGAAGTGTGGCAGCTTCTGGCAGGTTGTCACAACAACGATTTTCTGGTGGAGAAGTATCGGATTCTCATCACAAAGGTGGGTGTATCTGCGAACAGAGGGGCTGGGGGAGACGATTCTTTCCTGGTGGGCCTGGGTCGGTGGGCCTCTGGAACCCCTTGGAGGGAGCAAGGAGACTGGTCCTGGGACGACCGACGAGCATGTGGAATACAATTTTGGAGGCATTTGAAGGCAGCCTTTCAGTCAATCCGCTCAGCGCCAGCACAGCTGCCTTTGTGTTGAAGGGACAACAGTGTC
>JARGCV010000031.1:0-167500 GCA_034064705.1 Bothrops alternatus
GAAAGAGAGAGAGAAAGAGGGAGAGAGGGAGAGAGAAAGAGGGAGAGAGGGAGAGAGAAAGAGGGAGGGAGAGGGAGAGAGGGAGGGAGGGAGAGAAAGAGAGAGAGGGAGGGAGGGAGAGAAAGAGAGAGAGAGGGAGGGAGAGAAAGAGAGAGAGAGAGGGAGGGAGGGAGAGGGAGAGGGAGAGAGGGAGAGGGAGAGAAAGAGAAAGAGAGAGAGAGAGAAAGAGAGAGAGAGGGAGAGAGGAGAGGGAGAGAGAAAGAGAGAGAGAGGGAGAGAAAGAGAGAGAGAGAGGGAGAGAAAGAGAGAGGGGGGGGAGAGAAAGAGAGAGAGAGGAGAGAAAGAGAGAGAGAGAGAGAGAGGAGAGGGAGAGAGAAAGAGAGAGAGAGGGAGAGAAAGAGAGAGAGAGAGGGAGAGAAGAGAGAGGGGGGAGAGGGAGGGAGAGGGAGAGGGAGAGAAAGAGAGAGAGAGAGGGAGAGAGAGAGAGAGAGAGAGAGAGAGAGAGAGAGTTGATCCAATATAACATGTAAAAATTAAGCCAGAGAAACTTTCTTATTATTTATTACTATAACAGAAAGTATAACATACTTTTGCGCAATAGGCTGCTCTTAAACACAAGGCCAATAAAACCAGCAAACAAAGCAGCCCACTTTGTACTTCCAAAATCATCCCCTTAAGAAGAACGTGGGATCTCTGATTATATGGGACTCGTTCCCGCCAAAACTATTAACAGAAATCCTGTCCAGCTAAGCTCATCTCCGAGACAACAGGCTGCCTGCCCACTGCAGGCTGATTCTGCGAAACATACAAGTGGGCAATAACAGGGGAGAAAAGGGAATTGATTTGCTCTACTGCACCTTTAAGCAAACAGATATAGTGGCCTCTTTCCACACCATCCTTTTTTTAGGCTGTGCGCTAAAATATTTGGATTAGAATTAGAATATGGATGTTAAGAACAATTGTGCACAAAAATGAATACGAAGTATGTATCTTAGGAAAAAGTGTGGCTCAAGTTTCATGTTTCGTTTTTCCCCCTTTTGTTCTGTGCAATATTATGTGGAAATGGGCTAGAGCAGATGAATAATAAACATCTCCCAAAGTGAAACGGATTGGAAGGAGGCTGATCTATCCACCCCTAAAATTTAGTCCATGTCTTTTCTAATACACTGCCCTGCTTTTTATATTCCATGCTTTCTTTCATCAGAAGGTTTATCAATAATTTATTGTAGTCACTGTGGGCAAGAAGCCTGGGGAGCCTTGCTTAAGCTCAGAATTTAAAAAGAATCCAAACTAAATTACTCTTGGAAAGAGGATTACCAGATTATCTAAAAGCTAAGATGACACAGAAGTTGGAAAAGTACCTGGAAAAAAGTCAATGGGAAAAAAGGCAACTAGAGAGGAGGTGGCTGTAGCGGCAAAGGGGATGGCCTACAAACCAGGTGAGCTCCACACCTCCCTTAGTCATGAAAGCTGCTGGGTGACTTTGGACCAGCCTACCTGACCCACCTCACAGGGTTGTTGTTGTGGGAAATACAGGAGGTAGGAGCATTAGATGGTTGCCAACAGACATGATATACTACTACTACTACTACTACTACTACTACTACTACTACTACTACTACTAATAATAATAATAATAATAATAATAATAATAATAATAATAATAATAATAATAATAATGTCAAGCCAAGTCCGTATTGTTGCCAAGAAAATATATATGTTAAGTTGACCTATTCCAGTATTTGAGAGGCTGCCATAGAGAAGAGGGTGTCAAACTATTCACCAAAGCACCAGAGGGCAGGACAAAAAACAATGGTTGTAACTGATCAAAGAGAGAAGCAACCTGAAATTAAGGAGAAACTTCCTAACAGTGAGGACAATTAACCAGTGGAACAGCCTGCCTTCAGATATCATGGGTGCTCCATCACTGGAGGTGTGAAGAGGCTAGATAGTCACTTGTCTGAAATAGCATAGGTTCTCCTGCTCAAGCAGGGGGCTGGACTAGAAGACCTCCAAGGTCCCTTCCAGCTTCTATTCTATTCTATTCTGTTCTGTTCTGTTCTACTCTACTCTACTCTACTCTACTCTACTCTATTCTATTCTATTCTATTCTACTCTACTCTACTGTACTCTACTCTACTCTATTCTACTCTACTCTACTCTACTCTACTCTACTCTACTCTACTCTACTCTACTCTACTCTACTCTACTCTATTCTATTCTATTCTATTCTATTCTATTCTATTCTATTCTATTCTACTCATGTTACTTTATAGAGTGGTTAGGGTTAGGATTGCTCTACATGAAAATTCAGTTGAATGAGAGCATGCCGAGTTTAAGTCTAGCACATTAATTAATGCATTATATTACATCAATCATTAATAGCAATTGTAAATTATTTAATTAAAATTAATAATTAATTTGAAAATAATTACATTGCGTGGATCATTAAACAGATGCCTCATGATACAGAAACTGTGTAGGAATGTGTTGTGTGTTGGAATTACGGGAATGATGGTCAAAAACGTTTGGAGAGTATATGGCTGGAAAAAAAAAACATTGCCTGCTCCTATTGCTCTGAAATGCATGAAAAAAGTTCTATGCTGCCACCTTCTGGCCAAAGTGTATTGATACATCACTACTATGTACACAGTTTGGTGTTATGTTTCCATTTTGAGATCTAAATTAAAGTTGATTGACTGATTCAGTTGTTCTTTGCAGGTACAGGAAGCTAATGTTCAAAAAACTCTTTATGCAAAAGGATTTCCTTTGGTAGTAATAAATTTGAGAAGAACTAAAGACAGGAAGTTTGCTTTCTGATGTATTTGAATCTAGTACAGGTTGTCTTCAACTTACAACAGTTCGTTTAGTGACTGTTCGAAGTTACATCACTGAAAAAAGTGACGTATGAGTGTTTTTTACACTTATAACTGTTGCAGCCTCCTCATGGTCACGTGATCAAAATTCAGACCCTTGGCAACCGACTCATATTTATGACAGGTGCAGCGTCCTGGGGTCATGTGATCAATCACCTTTTGCGACATCTGACAAGCAAAGTCAATGGGGAAGCCAGATGCACTTAACAACCCTGTCACTAACCTAATAACTGCAGTGGTTCACTTAACAACTGTGTCAAGAAAGTTGTAAAATGGGGCAAAAAAATCACTTAACAAATGTTTCACTTAGCAACAGAAATTTGGAGCTCAGTTGTGGTTGTAAGTCGAGAACTACCTGTCCTCAGTTATGAGTTCTGGCATCTCTGATTTTATTGCTTATTTATTTATTTATTTATTTATTTATTTTACGATTTTTATACCGCCCCCCTCCCGAAGGACTCGAGGCGGTGTACAGCCCAATTAAAAATGACAACATACAAAAATTAAAATTATTAAAAATAAATTAAATAATTTGGCCCAATCATTTAAAAACCCAATACATAATCTAAAAACTCAATCGCCTAAAAACAATTATGGCCATTGTTGGAATCGGAGCTACTATCCCAGGCCGGCTTGTCGGAATAAATATGTTTTTAATTCTCGATGGAAGGAACGCAATTCCGTCATCGTACGGAGTTCGGGGGGGAGCTCGTTCCAAAGCGTTGGAGCTCCCACAGAGAAGGCCCTCCCCCTGGGGGTCGCCAGCCGACATTGTCTGGCCGACGGCACCCTGAGGAGACCCACTCTGTGGGAGCGTACCGGACGGCGGGAGGTATTTGCTGGCAGAAGGCGGTCCTGTAAATATCCGGGTCCGATGCCATGGAGCATTTTAAAGATGGTCACTAACACCTTGAAACGCACCCGGAAGGCCACCGGCAGCCAGTGCAGCTCGCGCAGGAGCGATGTTACATGGGAGCGCCATGACGCTCCGGTCACTACCCGCGCGGCCGCATTCTGGGCCAGCTGAAGCCTCCGGGTGCACCTCAAGGGGAGCCCCATGTAGAGAGCATTACAGTAGTCCAGCCTGGAAATGACGAAGGCATGAGTAACTGTGCATAGCAAGTCCCTGTCTAGGAAGGGACGCAACTGGCGTACCAGGCGAACCTGATAGAACATCCTCCCGGCCACGGCCGTCAAATGGTCCTCTAAAGACAGCCGTGAATCCAGGAGGACATTTATTTCTATTTCTATTTTATATTGCTCAACCTGTTGTAGGGTATCCCTCAGTTCCTATATTCTTCTGAACTTTTTCTTTTTCTTTCTTTCTTTCTTTCTTTCTTTCTTTCTTTCTTTCTTTCTTTCTTTCTTCCTTCCTTCCTTCCTTCCTGTTCCCTCCCATTATAAAGAAAAGGAACAATGAGATTGAGGATCTGCTAGGTCCAAAACTTGCTGTAATCTACTCTGATTTATTACTGGATTATCTCCTTTTTGTTCACCAGAATATTGGTGGAGCAACTATGGAGGTAGAATTTTCTACTGCAGAATAATACGGCCTAACTGTTCTTGAAATCCATCCAAGGGACTATAGCCTAAAAATCACAGATACATCAGGGCACCAACTTGCCAAAATTGAGTTATCTGACTTTGTTATAACTTAACTTTGGATTGGGTTAGATTATTAATACTATAAAATAATAATATCCATCCAAAGCTATGATTTGGAAAGAAATCTCAAAACATGACATAAGTTAAAGCATGGGTTTTAAAAGGCCTAGAGAAACTTAAAAAATATATTTACTTACAGGATTCCTCTTTGGGAAAGTTATTGCATAAATAAATAAATAATGAAGAAAACCAAAGAGTCATTCCAGTAATACTGACAGAAGCATGAAAGGTGTGTCTTCATAAGTATGACAAGTATCTTATCCTTGTTGGCAAGTGAAACTCATTACAAGCAGGTATTATTTTCTCACAACTGCAGCCTAACTAAGAGGAAACTGCATTTACATTTCTGTTGAGGTGGACAAGATACTCAGAGAACCCAGCACCAACATGGGCACAAGCTTCAGCCCAGGCTTGATGTCAGACTGAAACAAGGCCAGGCCAACAAATGATGCAGTTGTTGGTTAAATTGATAGAGACCTGATTTGCTTCACCTAGTAGTAAATCTGCCTCTGAAGAAGAACATTTGAATATCTATCATGGCAAAGTTGGGTTTTGCTAAAAAAAAAAAAAAAGTTCCTTGACTGGGCTGTAACTGTGTTCCATACTTACAACATAGAATTAGAAATAAACAGGATTACACTGTGTATATTTATCAATTGTACATTACAGCGATTGCTTCAAAAGATAAATCAATTGATTCCTCCATCAACTCAATAAAACTCTTTCGTTTAAAAACATCTTATTTGGGCAAAAAAAAAAGTGAAGAATTCTTCATATGAGCAAGTTGTATTCGTACTACTAGTCTGGGAATATTTTTTTGCCTGAGAAGCTAAAACAACACCTGGGGGAGGGGAAGCATTTCAGAGTTGAAATTGCAACATATCCATGACTAATTGTGATTCACATGTCTGCACAGACTGTACTTTTAGGTGATTTTCAGTCAGATTCCAGCGGAAGGCATTTTTGAACCTCTGCACATTTTATATATCAAAACCACCTGGGCAGATGTATCTTCAGCTATTGCTATTACTTCATGACAATCAAAATTGCATTCTTTAAATCATTCTAATACCTATCATGAAGGTAATGAATTATGTCTGGATGAACATCATACTGAAGTGTGAGATACAGAAGGTGGAAATTGTCCCCTTGGATTTACGGTTGTCTGGTGCTTAGTCACATAATTCCCACAAAAGCTAGCAAAAGGTACTTAAAAATGGAGATTTGAATTTTGCAACGAGCTATATTTTACATGCCTAGCCATTTTAGTCTTAGAAAAAGACAAAATTACAGTTATCGTAGTGTTGGAATCAGTTTTAATTATGGGAAAATAAATGAATAACAATAATTACTTCATGAATGACGACAGTGATCCTTACCAATGGTGTGTTTCTATGATAGATTATGTTGATATATGTTTTGCTACTGCAGGAAAGTGCTGGGATCGATACAAAACACATGTACAAAGGCTGCTGTTATCTTGAGCCAACCATAAATCATAGGAGGAAAAAAAATATTGAGCATACTTGACATCTGTACAAAACTACCATTATTTTACAGATGTTTATGATTACAGCGTGCAATCTCTGAAAAATATCTTTAAATCTTCTGCACTGTGTTTTGCAATACTCTATAATAGCTTCCAGTGGGATACCTGTTCATCAAAATTGCTTTTGTATGGCTTTTGAGCTGTCCTATAAACCACTATAAAACAAGAGATGGATTGTTCAATATCTTGGGGAATGCAAAACAATCGCTAAGTTGAGTGTTGTAAGTCACTGCTTCTCATAGTAGCTTACGCTTACAGATTGGAGAATTGGGATGACTTTTCCTCATAAATAGATCTCAAGGGTTCTCAACTGGGACAGGGAGGGAAAAGAACTTATCTATCTAGCTGGAGTTTTCTTCTCCTGTCTGATCAGCTCTAAGAAACCACAAGTACTTTGGATTCAAGTGATTGTATAGTCTTTCCCAAGAAAAAAGATTTTGTGAGGAAATTAATTTTCAAGCAAGATAGTCAAATGTTCACTTATGACAAGAAGTTTGTCTGGATAGGAGTATAAGGATAACAATTAAGTACACAGTCTGTCAATTCCAAATAAAATTGGTAAAATTAATCTGAATGACATTATTAAGAGTAGAATCCTGGGTTTTGAAATATGCAGTTTACTGCAAAGAAAATTATATATGCAACAGCCTTTGGGCATTCTGTGTAGATATTGTCAGGTAGGCTTATCTTTCTGACAAGAATTTGAGATAAGGATAAGTTCTATTTATTTAGGTGTGGGTGGGACACCAACCCCATCTTGCAAATTTCATGCACTAGTTTGTTGAGTGCTGTCATTTGTAGCATTGAAACCTACTTTTCACAGCTCTTGCTACTAATAATAATTGCTACCTTTATTCCATCATGCATAATCATGTAAATAGAGCTGCCCAAAAAAACATGGTTTGTTTCTAAATATTCTATATATATCCCTTTAAAGTGACCAGATTTTGTGGTGAGTAGATTTTCTTGTTTAATTGAGTTTTACCTTAATTCATTAAGGATTAATTCTCTTCAGGTCACAAGCAGTTTTGCAGTTTCTGGCAATAAGCAGTAGCAAAGTAGTCTCCATTTCCCCCAAACCAGGAAATCAAAGAGGGAATCAAAACACCCTGGAAAATATGAATTCATGGAGGATTAAATCATTGTTTATATTTATATCTGAGATAACCCAGTTTAAATCACTAGGTGCTTTTTAATAAATGGATATTTGCACTGCCCCTTCATGCAGGGCATTTTTGTCTTCCCAAAACTTTCAGTAATATGATTGGAATGAATACAAATCTTACAAGAGTTGTGCAGAAAAGAATGGATTAGTTTTGCTTTAACTGTAAGCCATTTTACATTTATTTTTTTAAATAAAAATATATTACTATGTATTATTTTCATAAATAACTCAAGGCTGCAAACATAGCTTTTCTAACTCCTATTTTCCCCACAACAATAAACCTGTGAGGTGGATTACGTTGAGAGAGTGACTGGCCCAAAGTCACCCAGCTGGCTTTCATGTCTAAGGCAGAACTAGAGCTCATACAAGCCATAATGGGCAACCTTCAAAAAACAAGGTTGTCTCTTTGCTTTTCTCTATGTATAGATATAATTTCTACTGTGTATCACAGCAAAGTTACAAAATGAAAAACTGACTGGGTTGTACCAACTTCCATCAGAGATACTCCCTGAATGAGGGACTACTGTGAAGCTTTGTTGTGAATGATGACTGCTTGCCACCATAACAAGAAGATAGGCCTCAGTGCCCTTTCCCACATTACTATTGTGGATAAGAGCTGGCAAGAAATCCAGATCTGATGAAGGACTCCATGCTTCAGAGCCAAGCACTACACTCCAGAGTTGTTGCTCTTGACCACTATTGCAAATGTCCAATCTGATCTGGGTTTTCTAATATTCAGGCTCTTTAATAGCTGAAGTATAATTAAGCTGGGTTGAGATTTGCCTCAATGTCCCAAAGATGCTTTTGAGGAGCAACTGGACTTTCTTCTTTTTCTTTGAAGACGTTTTGCTTCTCATCCAAGAAACTTCTTCAGCTCTGACTGGATGATGGGGAATGGAAAGATTTATACTCCTTGCAGACAGCTGGTCATTTGCATTCTTTTAGCAAGTCATTAGTGCTACCTGGAGGCTTATCTGTGTCTTCAGGGTCACCTGAGTAGTGCAAATGTGTGTGGAGCCTTCTTGGAACTGTTGAAAGGCCTGTGTTGTAGACTGGAGATAGATGATGTGCGATCCTTCCCCCTCTGTTGAGAGAGGGCTGTTCAGTTTTGACATAGATGGCCTCTTTAACCCCTCTTTTAAACCAGTGGCCCTCTCTGTCCAAAACGTGGAGTTTGCTGTCTTCGAAAGAGTGGCCTTTGTCTTTTAAATGCAGATGGACTTCTGAATCTAGCCCTGATGGGTTTGTTCTCCTATGTTGTGCCATATGTTTATAAAGTTGTTGTTCTGTTTCCCCAAAGTACAGATCTGCACATGGTTCACTGCATTGGAGGAGAAGGGAAACGTCTTCAAAGAAAAACAAGAAAGCCCAGTTGCCTCTTGAAAAAGCATCTTTGGGATAACTGTGACCTGGATGAGTGAGAATCTCCATAGACATTTGCCTCAATGCACTGCTCCTACCTTTTGTCCAGCTGACCTATTCATCTCAACATTACCAAAAATGTGCTTTTAAGCATGGGTAAGAAAGACTATCTATGCTCTGAGCTTCCAAATCAGGAGATGCTAAACATACATACATATTGCACCCATGTGTGAACCATTGGTATTTCAAAGATCTAAGGTTTTTTTTAAAAAAAACTTGCCTGTTACATGGCTGACACCCCCTCCCTATTTTCTGAGGAGAATGCAATATATTGTAAGTATGTCTGTAGCTATATAAAAGAGAAGAAAAGAAATGAATTATGAACACATAAGAGAGTTTTTTAATGTAAGTAACATACACTGGAGATCATCATAAATTCAGTTTATGGTCTCTTTAGTCCACCTGAAAAGTCTTCTTTTTCTCTTGCTCGTGCACTCTTTGAGACAATGGCAGCTTAGCAATAGTTCAAATCCTGACAAACAAGCTGCCTTTAACAGATATTTCTTTCTCTCCCTTGAGGATACATCAGGCAGTGGTTTTTCCGTGGCTTTATTTTAGTGAGAAAAGCCTTTGTATGAGTGCTATTAGAATTCACAGGTGCTTGTAGTTGTTATGACTCTGGTGTGGGAGTTCAAATAATTAAATGTAATCTTCTTCCTGTAGATAACTAGGGGAAAATACATTTCTAAAAACTTACAGCCTCTCCAAAACAGCTCTGCATAAAAATAACCAGCAGATATTTGAGCAGCTATGCGCCAAGCCCATGGGAGGAATTCCATCATTCTGTTTGACCAGCGCTAAGCGATAGATTTCCATGGAAAGTCAACTGGTCAAGTTGAATGAAACAAAATTCCATTTATGTTCAAATCATTCCTGTTCCTTTCTCAATTGTCAAACAAGGACAGTTTTCTGGCAGATGAGTGGCCTACTGGATTTAATAATCTTCATTAGTGCCTTGCAGAAAGAGTATCCTACTTTTTTTTCTCTCTCCTGTATGATAAAAGAGAATTGCTTTTCATGGTTTTTCGTCCCCCAGAGAGGATTATGTTGGTGAAATCCTCATGCCAAGTTCTTGCGTATTTAGGGATGAGGTAGCCAAGGGGATTGTATGAATGTCCTGTCATGTACTTACAGTAACCAGGGAGCTCTGCGGGTAAATTGGTTAGAATACAGTATTACAGGTAAATTCTGCCCACAGCCTGGAGTTCAATCCTGACCATCTCAAGGTTGACTCAGCCTTCCATCCTTCCAAGGGTGGTAAAATAAGGACCAGATTGTTGGGGCAGTTATGCTGACATTGTAAACCACTCAGAGAGGGCTGTAAAGCACTTTGGAATGTTATATAAGTCTATGTGTCATCTCTCCAAATATTTGAGTTTCTCTGACTTCCTACAGTTCAATTAAATCCCAAGGAAAGACATAATGTGGATGTTCTATCCATGGGTTTTCTTAAATGGGGAAGTTTAAGTAGACAGAAATGTCTAGAGTGATGAAAATACATGTAGCAGAAAGCAAGAACACCAACAGTAACTACCTCCTACAGTAAATTCAAAAATACCATCGGAAGAAATGTGAAAGAAAAACAGAAGGCAAGAAAATGTTTGAACAGTTGCGAGGCAAATACAATGCAGTTGACAGATTTTATGAACTTATGAATTTGATGTAGAACATTGAGCTTCATGAGACTTGCACAATCAAGCATTACTGAGATAGGCTTGAAGATTATTTAGTTGTTCATAACTTAATTTGGAAAAAAGAGGGAAAGACTTTATCACGGGATTTAGATTTAGAAGACTCTACAGTCATTAAAAGATGTATGATAACAAATGATAGCAATTTGCTAAATTATGGTAGATATTAGCATGACAACCGAAATGTTCATAGCTCTATTTGGAAATGCATTTTTCTCATTACATGTTTGATATAAACAGCAACACCATCTATGGTGTGCTATTTTTCTTTGGTCTTAATAGAGTTATATTTGTCCCTGCAAGCACTTTTTAAAAGTTGGCAGGTATTATTTCAATTACTTTATTTATGTCAACTATAGTAACTGCTGGCCCTGCTGCCTTTGGGGTAAATGTAGATCACTTGAGTTCCTCATTTTAGATTACAGCTCATATAATCCTTTTTCTTGGCTGTGGTTGCTAGAATCTGGTAGGAATTAAGGTCCAAAAGGTCAGGGGATCTGTTCATTCTGCAGTGTGGGGCACTTTTCCTTAGTCCAAAAGTCTTGCACTGTTGGACTATTGACTACCAGCTTTTCACTGGAGGTCTTCTAGAGCAGAGGTCCCCCAACCTTTTGGGCACCAGGGACTGGTTCCGTGGAGAAAGGGTTTTTTCGCAGACTGGAGGGGGCATGGTTTTGTTTGCTGCCTGAATCCTGTGGATAGGGCTTCACTTGTTTGCACGGACTGGTTTCTGGCATGCTGCGGATCAGTGCCAGTCCACAGACTGGGGGTTGGGGACCCCTGTTCTAGAGAAGCAATTTGCAGATGATGACCAAGATGAATATTATGGATAAATTGGGTAAATGAAAAGATGAATCTTCTTTTTAAATAAACTGTTCTCAAAATTTCAAAATACCAATTCCTGGCAAGCATCCTTGGAGAATGGAATGGGTTGGTTGGGAATCCAACCTCTCCATAATATACTTATTCAGAAGCTTCTGACATCTGACTGCATAGGTTCAAATCAGGTCACAGATGGATAGAATGAATGGAAAGTATTCAGGGTCTCGTTTCTATTCTTTACCTTCAGGATAACAAAAGGGTTTCAACATACCGTAGCTTGTTCCTTTGCCATATTCTCCACTTTACAAGAGGGTTAGAAAGCACTTCTGTTGTTTCTGGAGAGATCATCATCAAGGGCGAGCTAAAATAGCTTTCTGCCACCTCTTTAATTTCAGATTTGCATCATGAGCTGAGCTTTTATTTGCATTTTAATTCCAGCATTCAAACTCAACTTCCGATGTAACAACTTTTACATTTATTTTTATTGTTGCTGCACAGGAATGTGAAACTAACACAGGAGAGAGACAAAACAACAGTTGTAAATTCAGCACAATGAAGAAAATCCAATTATCATGTCTAAATTTGTTCAAGTTATTCAGAAACCTCACATTTCAAAAAAAAAGATACAAATTATCATGTTCAAATCAAAATACACCAAACTGTCTCTCCGCTATAAATTCTTACCAGCCAAAATAAATTTTAAAATGTACAAGTCTAGATTCTATCAATATATATCAGCATGTACAAATCTACTACAACAATGTTACTGTAGTGTGGTCTTTGATCCGGTAGCACTACTACAAACTAAGAAGTGCCATTGGTTCAAAAATTTTACGGCAAGTATTCTGTCTTTCCATTCGAGTGGATTATTTTTTTTCCCCAGTAAGAAAAAAGTAAAAGACCCTGAGAGGGCCTGCATCTCTCCAGACGCCTTGGTGAGTAAGAGTGATGCATGATAAAAGTCTCATCTGGAGCACTCCAACTTTTCTGATATTTTGATATCGGAAGTTTACCTCTCTTCAGCTCTTCTGGGGCCTTAAAAAAAAAAAATCCTCCCTGGCAAACAAATGGAGCACAATTATTCAGTGCAACTAAATGACAGTCTTAAAGTTCGCCTTTGATTTGGCTTTTTTGAGGTCAAGATTTCCAACATCCTGTCTGCCTGCCTACCTGTTTCTCTGACTGTCTCAAAGATCAGAGCCCTTTCCCAACCTTTCATAAGCATGAAATCCCTCTTACAAGCATTAGTACCTCTCATATAAAACAGCATATGGCAATTGCTGAGAACAAAGTATCTAGAAAACTGTCTAACATCAAAACAGAACTTCAAAATTAGAACTTCTTCTAGAAAGTCTCAAACCAAACTAGCCTTTATGAGCTATAATTAAAGTCATGCTTGTGCCCCACAGAAGATGATACTGTTATTTGCTTAAATTTCTGCCCTCTATATTGTCAAATTGCAACATTTTGCTCCATTTTCACATACTATAGATATGTTGAGACTTTAGCTTCCATAATTCCGAAGGCCAAACTGGATAGGAATTTAAAGAGCTGCTCTTAAAACAAAATTCACTTATAAGACATCAAGTAAAAATGATTACTAAACAGCATGGAAGCAGGGGATGTGGGGGAAATCATATAGGTGCTTCTAACTCAATGAAAAAAAAAGGAATTAGAGTTTTCATATTAATAATAACATCATAATAATAGTAAGGGGAGGAAGACTGGAGGAAGGTGAAAAAGAGTGACCAGAGGGATTGAGGAAGAGAAGAGAGAAAATGTTCTCATGAGCGACACTTTCCATGTTTGTTGTGCAGCTGGATAGCACCTGCCTAACATTTATACCGGATAGCTTTTATTCATTTCATGGGATAGTCATCAAAAACATAGTTGAGAGATGGAGAAAATTCCAAGTATGTGTCATCACTTTCCTGGCTGGTGCAGCTGTTTCCTTAGGCACACAATGATGTTGTGTCATGAAGGAAATACACTGTCACTGAGGCGGACGCATAACACATTTGGTTTTATTGAGCCACTCTACAATAATGAAGGGAAATAATAGACCCCAATATACTGTTCATTCAGTGGCAATGAGCTCTCACTTCAGCCTCTCAAAAACCCAGCAAGCAAGCAAACAACCACACACAAGCAATCACACAGAGAGAGAGAGAGACTCACAGACACACACATACACACACATACACACACAGAGTGTAGGAATCATTCCAAATCATTTTCCTCTGGACAACTTGCCCACTAAAAGCTCTTTCCAAGGATTTGCTGATGCAGCAGACATTTTGCACCTGACCTCTGCCACAGAATACAGGGTCAGTATCCCTGTCACTCTTCATAGATCTGTCAAATGAATGCTAACATCATTAATACATTTGGATTCTGATCCTGAGGGAATGCACAAGTACATGGACAAATTATCTGGAAAATACAGGTAGTCCTTAACTTACGACCACAACTGAGCCCAACATTTCTGTTGTTAGGTGAGACTTTTGTTAAGTGAGTTTCGCCCAATTTTACAACCTTTCTTGCCACAGTTGTTAAGTGAATCACTGCAGTTGTTAAGTTAGTAACAAGGTTGTTAAGTAAACCTGGCTTCCCCATTGACTTTGCTTGTCAGGAGGTTACAAAAGATGATCATGTGGGAAGTCAACCCCCCCCAAAGAAGGAAATATTAAAAGGGCAGAAAAATATATTTCCTCAAAGGATCTTAAAGAGACAGAAAAGCCTGCCCAGTTTTTTTAATAGCCCCAAGTCTCCCTCTACCAAGCAGAAACCAGCTCTGTAGAAATGCAGATGTAAATAGTCCAGGAAGGTTGGAGGCCCCCAGCTAGAAGCTTAGGAAGACAAAGACACCTAAAATCTCCATACCCCACCCAAACTCTAAGACAGGACATAATACCGGTAGGATTAACCCACAGATGCCAAAGGGACACAGGTCAAAATACATGACACAGGAAATACAAAGCCTCAAACAGGAACAGGAAACAACCTCAAGAGCCCCAGAGGGTATAAAAACCCACTCCCTATATGTGCTCTCTCTTTTCTTCCAGAACCATCTTTCTGTCTGGCTCTCCTCTTCAATAAATTGCAACCTTCTTTCTAAAGCAGTCACCATGTTATTTACTCTCGGCTTGGACTGAACCATGATGAAGACTTTTCCTTCAACAATCACATGGCCCCGGGACATTACAACTGTCATAAATATGAGTCATTTGACAAGCGTCTGAATTTTGATCATGTGACCACGGGGATGCTTCAGCAGTCATGAAAAACAGACATAAGTCACTTTTTCAGTGCCATTGTAACTTTGAACGGTCACTGAATGAACTGTTGTAAATTGAGGACTGCCTGTATAGAACAGGTTTTTCATAATCTTGCGCAACTGCGAGATTTGAAAACAATGAATATAGGAGTATGCAGATGTTTTTGGTGTCATTGAGAATAGGCTCAGGTTTTTTTGTGCTGTTCTACTTTTCAGCAGAATGGAGCAGATGTTTGGGCAGAGTTTAAATAGTCGGGAGGTAAATGCTTCTCCTTTTTGTATCTCCCTTATAACCCATCTCAAATTAGACTTATAACAAATAATAGCACCAAACTAAAGGAAGCATGAAAATTTCATTTATTTTCTTTTCGATAAGAATTTTTCAAGATACATTTTGTTTTCTTTCATCTTTTGTCAGCAATATATAAAGCAGAAGGCAAAAATGAGAGATTTCTTTATTTAGGGAAAATGCACATGTCTATAGTGTTGTGGATGAATATATCTTCTTGATGTTTAGAATATTTGGACCTATTGAATTGAATTGGCATAGACAGGGTTCTTTTTGTTTTTATTGCTCTGCCTGTTTCACAATCTCTCCTCTTTTTTTGTTTTTTCCAGAGTTAATAAAATTAGCACATTTCTTTTTTTAAAAGAAATTGGAAATTAAATGTGGGAGAAAATAAATCTGAGAGATTTGTCCATTGCTATGATGTTGTGGGGATTTGAAGAGGATGTATAAATAGATATAACAAGTGATTCCAGGCTAAAATGAGAAAGCTGCCTCTGAAATCAAGCTTTCAAGAACGGATCTCTCCTCTTGTCCCCTTTCAAATTCTCTCTTTGGGATCCCTTTGAGAACGGATGCTTTTAAAGAATGAGTTTTGTGTCTTCTTTTATTGTCATATTATGAGAGAGAGAGAGAGAGAGAGAGAGAGAGAGAGAGAGAGAGAGAGAGAGAGAGAGAGAGAGAGAGAGAGAGAGAGAGAGAATAGATAACAGATAATGATTTGCAATCATCTACTCTAAAACAAATCTCTGTTAAAAGGGCACCACAACTTCTGGGGGAAATGAAACATATAAAGGATAGAGTGTGCTTGTCAAAGATCATAATGGACCTTTGTAGCAAAGCTGGGAAGCAAAGCCAGATGTCCATAGTCTTGGATTTCCTGTACATCAATGAACACATTGAGGTTTAAAAATAAGGCAACGAAGAAGGGAAAACTGCCATCTCTAGATCCTTAGGGGGACAGAGATTGTAGGTTTTAATGTGCTGCATGATGTTTATGGAAAGAAAAGCTATCCCTGTTGTAAATCTGCCTGTCATACCTCTTATGCCTGAATGGGTTCAAAAGGAAGAGGTGGACAGACAACAGCAATAAATATAAAGTCATTTTAATTCAGTGTGCAAAAACAAGTATACATTCAATCATAAGTGTGCTATCATTCCTTAGTGTTTGTGTGTGATAAAGAGAAAAGCAGAGAGAAATGGAAAAGAAAAAATGTTATGGTGTGCTGTTTCAGCATTCCAACTTCAGCACTAGATTATGGAATTATAGAGCTATAACGTGAGCGCTATGCTGCTTTATTACATAAAGTAGTGTACAATTATCATGGTTTCTTCCCCTAAGGAATTTTGGAAATGTTTTGGGAGTTTTAGAGAAATGTATTTGAGTGGGATGGAAATGTTACTCCAGTTATTAGGACACAAGGTGGCTCAGGTGTGTATATGTGATAAAGCCCTCTCATTTGTTGTACACTCATCTCTCTAATGGTCAGCAGCCACCTCGGCTTCTTTGCTTTAATTAATTTCCCAGGAAAACACTGAGAAGCAACACTTTTTTATATAATCATTTTTATTAAACTTTTAAAATACAAAGATAAAAACTAATACTAAGAAAAAATATAAAAAAGACAACGTGCAAAGAGAAAAAAGGGGGCAGAGGAAAAAAAATTAGGAGAAAAAGATATATAAAGAACTGACTTCGCTTTTCATCGAGAGAAGTGCAAATAATTTCAGTAACGTTTATTTAACGTTTATTTAACATTTCAACCAAATTTCTTTTCACCCAAATCTCATATTCGAGAAGTAGGACTTGAATAGATCAGAAACTAGTTCAGCTAGGAAAGATTGCTAGTGAGGTGTGCCATAGGGAAACACACACACACACACACACACACACACACACACACAAAGCTCAAGAATTCCACCAAAAAAAATTCCAAAGCACTTTAACACTAAGCTCAACAATTAACTTCTAGGGGAGAAAAACATTGTCAAATATCAGCCCAGTATTCAGAAGAAAATGACCTGGGGCCAGCTGTATGTTGTCTATCTCACTCTGTAACAGATAATATGACTTCCCTCATGACATTATTCTTCACCATGCTCTTGGACACCATCCATACATCAAGGCAATCTAGGTAAGTCTCCAGTAAGGATTGTGGTACTAGCTAAACAGAGAGTACGAAAGATTGAGAATGGGACTTTTACTTTGGATGGGCAGCTGCCTGAACTACTTCTAGCCCAGTGATGGCAAATATTTTGGCTTGGTGGCCTATCAAAAACTCAAGACATGCCTAACTTGTCTCTACTGATGTGTCTCACATACACACATAACTTCTATGCCACCCTGAATAGCAGCTCACAAGGCTGGGCCTGAAGCCTGGGCCTGAACCCCGACTTCCATTGCCTCTCAATAAGGCCACATCGCACCATTCCCCAAGGCATGCATGTCTTGGGGAACAACATAATTGCCCTAGCAACCCAGGGTTCCCCAGGATCTGCTGCATATGGCTTACCTTCAGGCAGTGGTCTGTTTTTTTATTTATTAGGATGTTGATACTGTATTTTAATTGTTTTCATTATGTTATTTGTAGGTCACTTCCAGATGACTGCAACGGCAGGCATATATCAAGTATGGAAATAGTTAAGTAATACTGAATGAAGCAACAAAAGAAATGGAGAGAAGGCTACCCTATAGGAGTTTCTGAGAAACTCCATATTCCAAACTTTAGTGTAATTTTTTGATGCTCAGTTGTGGTTTAGCTTAGTCTCCTTGACTCAAACTCTGAAACTGGAAATTAAGAAACACATCGTTTATGTTTGTGTGTGTGTGTGTGTGTGTGTGTGTGTGTGTGTCTGTCTGTCTGTCTCTGTGTGTGCGTGTTTCCAAACAGATTGGGTGTGGCCTAGCAGAGGTACCCAACCTTTTGGGCATCAGGGACCAGTTACATGGAGAGATGTTTTTCTGCCGACCAGAGGAGGCGGGGTTTTGTGTGCTGCCTGCATCCTGCAGATGGGGCTTTGCTTGTTTGTGCGGACCTGTTGCTGGTATGCCGCGGCCCAGTACCAGTCCCCGGACTGGGGGTTGGGGACTCCTGGCCTAGCAGGTTGAACAAACCCAGGCAATGATGATATATATAGTACTTGTACAAACTCAAAATTCAGTTACTACGTTTAACTTGTTCTGTAATGCAGCACATCTCTATCAGTTTTTATATACATCTGTGCGTATACATATCCAATTTGTGTTTCAATGAATGTTACTTTAAATTTTGCAATATTCTTATTTTAATATTCAAAGGATGAAAATGCCACAGTTCATATGCTAAATATGGTTTTATATAGAAAGAAAAAAATCTTCAATGCACCAAAAAGGTCTTCCTTTTTGCAATTTTCCCCAGCCTAAATATAAAAATAACAAAACAAAACCAAAACAAGTATTTTCTTTTCATATGACTTCTTGCATCTTTTTTTTTAAAAAAAGGAGAAAGGCTTTTCATGATTAAATATATTCCTGGTTTTATATATTTTATGATCCCGCCTTCAGCGAGAAATAAATGCTATTGTGTAAATTGCAGTTATGTTATGCCTGTATTCTTTTCATGGTGGAATGCAGCTTGGACGAATGTTTTATTTCAAAGGTAGGACTGAAAAAAAATAGCTTAAATAAGAAATATAGATATGGATTTGGGTTTGTTCCTCCAACAAATATGTCAGATGTCTTTTGCTTTTTCCTCCCGCAATATGTTAATTTGGCTTCTGTATTGACAAAAAAAACCCCGAAAAGTGCCGTGGCAATGAAAATGCACCTAGACACGCTTTTCCGTTGAAACTTCCCACTTCAATGAACAGGTCCTGTTTTGCTTCTTTTGTGAGGAAAACTTAAGGTCCAGCTGGTTCATAAAGGCAGTGGAGCAGGGAGCATGCTCAGAATGGGTGAGATGTGTCTCAGCATGGTTGCCCCTGGCTACTGGCCCTCCAGAGTAGGCATTGTAAGGTTGGATAATTATCCTCACTCACCCCTGAGAAGCAGAAGAGAAGCAAAAGCACACCTGGAAGAGAGGGCCTTGGCCCTTGCCAATCTTACCGAGACAGAGGCAATTTTGGCTTTGATCTCACCCAGCAGCCCTGCAGCAAGAAGCACTCTATGTGCTCAGAGGAGATGGTTTCAAGCATCACAGCGTGGTGTGATTTTGAAAAACTCCCTCCCTCCACACTTCTTCCCTGAAAAGACAAGAAGAAAAAAGACTTCCTCCTTCTACACAATGATCTGAAATAATTATTCTTCCACCTTCCCCCTCCAAAAAAGCCTTAAATCTGACAGATGAACAGGTCTTTTGTGAAACATTCACAGGATTGATCTTAGAAAGGATCTTTCCTCTCTCTCTCTCTCTCTCTCTCTCTCTCTCTCTCTCTCTCTCTCTCTCTCTCTATCACTCTCTCTCTCTCTCTCTCTCTCTCTCTCTCTCTCTCTCTCTCTCTCTCTCTCTCTCTCTCTCTCTCTCTATCTCTATCTCTATCTCTATCTCTATCTCTATCTCTATCTCATCTATCTATCTATCTATCTATCTATCTCTATCTTTCTATCTCTATCTATCTATCTATCTATCTCTATCTATCTCTCTATCTCTATTTATCTATCTCTATCTTTCTATCTCTATCTATCTCTATCTATCTATCTATCTCTCTATCTCTATTTATCTCTATATCTATCTCTCTATCTCTATCTATCTATCTATCTAAACTATCTCTCTATCTCTGTATCTTACTGTATGTCTATATCTTGGACAATATATCTGATATATGTCATGCAATTTCTTCCAAAGGCTGGTGCTTTATATAAAATTTACCTACTATATCAATATGCATGTCTGGCAAACTCCAGTATTTTATATGGCTCAACAGTGCCCCCAAGAGCATTTATTAACTTGACCCCAGCTGGGAAATCTGAATAAATCAGAATTCATATTTTCTTTCCCAATATTCCTTTCCAGCAATCATTTTTATACAATGCCTTCCCTGGCTTTAAACAAAAACAAAAACCAGCTAAAATAGTTATCATTCAACAAACAGCCTTAGGTAACTGGGTTCATCATTCTGATTTATTACCGTACTTGGGAAAATAACTGTCTCTCTTGTAGACATGTGAAAAAATAGTAGGTTGTTGGTTTTTTTAGAAAAACCAAAAAAAGAACCAATAGCATTCAAGCAGGAGGCTAAGAAGCTTTCTCTTAAGTAATGTACTGTATACAGATATTAAAACCCATGATCCTATTAAAACAAGTAATATCTAATTAGGTTAATTGACTGTTGTTTTTGCTTGGAACTCTGTGATTATTATCTTCTTTTTTTCTTTGTTTTTCCCTCTCCTCCCCATAAATTTATTTTAATATTTACATATTTGTCTGTATTAATGAAGGATTTCTCATCAAAACGTGCATTGTTCCCCAGAATGGCTGGCTAGGAAATTCTGGGAATTGAAGTCTACACATCTTCAAGTGGCCAAGTTTGGGAAACAATGAACTAGGCTGATGAAAAATGTTCAACAAAAAACATCTTTCAAGATCTGCCTAAGTTTGCTAAGTTCCATATTCAGTAGAACTCCCTGTTGGGAAGACAAGAATGGAAAGAAGTATGATACAATTGGATTAGTAGAAGCCTACCCTCTTCTTCCTCCTCTTCATCTTCCCCTGAACAATTGAAAGAAGGGATCCACTAGTAAGAAAATATTCTAATCCATAATAGCATGTAGACAATCTCCCTAATTTCAGCAAGAACATGGTCTTGCAATATTTTTCTTCTGCATCTTTATAATATCGCCTTTGTCTCATCACTTCCATCTTAAAGTGTCCTTTGTTATCCCCACTTCTGATGTGAATTTTGGAGAAGGATACAATTTAGCATGCTTCAATAACACAGTCAGGAGTTGGGATCTGCCCAGATCCTTTTAGCCCCATTTAGACGAATGCAAGCATGTCTTTGATCGCTGTGGATCGTCCTTTGTGGACCTTTTGGCTAGTGCGGCAGTAGAGGCTCAGGGTAGAAACTAGGAAAACGTGAATTCTAGTCCTGTCTAAGCCATGAAAGCCGCTAGGCGACCTTGAGCCAATCACTCTCTCTCAGCCAAATCCCCCTTATAAGATTGCTGTTGTGAGGAAAATAGAAGGAGGGTGGTTTGTAACAAACAAATATCTAACTTCTACACAGTCATCTGACTGATATTTTCTAAAACAATTGTCGGATTGTGCAGAGGATCTTCAGTGCTTGTGTGAAAAATGCTAGACTTATCTCTTTTAAATCTGTGTTTAAGAAACACATAGTATTGTGAGAGATCACTAACAAGGTCAGTTTAAACCTGGAAAGAGTTGAATTCTGTCAGCTAAGTGCTGCCAGTCCTGTCATCGTTGAGGAAAAGTTTTCCACTGCTTCTGCCAACAAAGGATTTCATGTGGCTGTTTCCTTATTCTGTTCCAGCTTTGGTGGCACTAAATGCCCTACTGTTGACAGATGGCTATTGACTGTCTACGTCCAGGTGCTGCAGATGACAAGGCCAGAATTAGTCAAGGACAAGGGGTAGTCATTATCAATACATCAGCTTTACCTTCACTCCTTCTCCGTCCTTGTTACTTGTCAGCTGGGTTATGGTTTAAAGATGGATTTAAATTCTTTCAGAAGAGTAGAATACCCCTTCTCAGAAATAGCCTGATAAGCAGACAATCAGGTTGGATTGAACAGGACCATCCCCTTCCACCTCACTCAGCATCCTGTTCTGCACCTGCAACCTCTTGGGCACCTTGATGGGTGGCTGAAGCTGCTATTCTAGGATGCTGGAACCCCAGGTAAAGGACCATTATTGATTCTGGTTTGCCTGATAGCAGGTGGGAGGAGAAAAGAAGCTTTTCTTTGATGTGGTCCATTATGGTTGTGTAAAGATAACATCTTTCATCAGCCTAGTTCAGTGTCTCCCAACTTCGGCCACTTAAAGATATGTAGCCATGCTAGGGAATTCTGGGAGTTGAAGTCCACGTATCTTTAAGAGGTCAAGGCTGGGAAATACTGGCCTAGTTTCTGTTGCAAGAATGGGAAATGGAGGTCAGCCCAATTTATGCTAGCATACTTTTCTGCTAGCTCAAGAACTGGTGAATAGCTCTTGAACATGGCCATGGGAAAGAGCCCTCAGAGTATAGAATCTGTACCTGATATGACATGAAATATGTAGGTGTCAGCATCCTGACTTAACAGTGGGGAGCTGTATTCCTGCTTTACCTCTGAGCCCTGCATTCAACATTCAGTTTTTGAAATTATATTGACATTTTTCCCCTCAGTTTTTCCCTAGCTATCCTAACTTTCAAAGACCTTGTCCAAGTCGTGCTTTGCATTGCAGACAGAGGCAGAAAGCGAAATACAAGAATAAATGGAGGATATAGCCAAAAAGACCTTGGAGAGAGAATGCTTGCCAAAAACATGTTAATGCTGACAGTGTGATCTTCCACTCCCCATGTGCTAATAAAATGCCAGCTCAGCCTGTGGAAATGTACAGGAAGAGATAAGCATGGTGATAATTCTTAGAGAGACACCAGACAGAAAGAATGATTATCAGCACAACCTGAAGTGCAAGGCTATCATCAAAGTCCTCATCCTGGTGCTCAAATTGAATCTATGATTTTACATTTTACTTGATTAATTGTTCCAAAACTATTCAAGAGTAGCCAGAACTCAGAGAACAAAGGGCCGAAGGCGCTCTTCTTCATGTACAAGATTACAGCCATATGGTTTTCCTCTATATCACCAGGTTGGGATATTGGCACAAACCCACAGATAGGATTAGGTGGGAGATAGATGTACAGTATATCAACTATCATCAATATAAGCTTCAGAAATCCAAAAAATGTATGTTGTACGTTTTGCACATTTGGATTTCATCCCGAGCTGGGAGGGGCAGAGAGAAAGATCGTCATTAGTTTTGCTATGGGAGAATAATGTAGCCATCCCTCTGGGAAAATGTTGAAGGAAAAGAAGTAGAGAAAATGGAAAATGACACAGGTGAACAGGCTTTGAAAACACTTATCTTGGTTTAACATGGGAAGATTGGTTCTTATTGATCAATGCATAAGACCAAACCTAGGTCTATAAGGTTTGAGGATCTAGGAATGTTTTCACTTTTTATCTCTTCCCATTCTTCTTTCTCATACTGGGTTCCAGATGCTGTCCCCAAAGAGCAAATGAATGTACCTCGTGCCTGGATTCAGGGAGTTAATCCTGCAGCACCCCTGACATGGAAAGTTGAGGAATAAAATCAGACAACAGAGAACGGGTAGTCCTCAATTTATGACCACAACTGAGCCCAACATTTCTGTTGCCAAGTGAGACATTTGTTAAGTGAGTTTTGCCCCATCTTACGACCTTCCTTGCCATAGTTCTTAAGTGACTCAGTGCAGTCATTAAGTAAGTAACACAAGTGTTAAGTGAATCTAGCTTCCTCATTGACTTTGCTTGTCAGAAGGGTGCAAAAAGTGGACTTCCGGTTCCTGAATGTGGCGACGCCGGTCACGCCTGGAAACTTCTCTCCAGGCCATCTGGAGTTTCCTTCACCGGTAGACCCCCTAGGGGGTCAAAAGTTGCCCTGGAGGGGCCACCACCGAGGAGGAGGCCAGCAGCTTCCCCCGAGTCTCCAGCTTCTCCTTAGGGCCGACGGAGCAAAGATCGGCTTGCTGATCACCCTGCTGAACCAGCCGCAGTCACATTGTCATCTAAGCGTTAATGACCCACCGCAGATGATCTGGGTGAGATCCCCTTTGTTCCTCTTCACACCCCTGCTGTTTTTACCTGTAGAAGCTGTTTGTGCTATTATTTCCCCGTCTGGAGAAAGCGGCTTTAGTAATTGTGGGAACAAACAATTGTGGGAACAAACACGTGTTTTACAAAAAGGACAGAAAAAATAAATAAATATTCATTTAAAGACTATATTCTATTCCTACTTATATTGTGAGGTAGAAAAAAATTTTTGGGCTTTTTGGAGCGGTATTATATCGGCAGAGTATTTCTTTTTCTATTCTCCCTTTAAAGATAGAAAAAAGAAAAAAATGGTGTTTGAAGAAGCCTTTGTAGCTCACTGAGGTCACCTACTGGTCAAAATTTAATATTGGATTGTTTACTTTTACAGCTCTGGCCTTCAAACTGTTTATCAAGAAAAAAGATAACTTGAGCCAGCTGTGTGATCTGTGGGGGTGGATAATGTTCAACTGTTCAACTGTAATCTTCACTAAAAAGGAAAAGGATTTTTCTTCAACTATTGCTAAAATGGAAAAGCCTCAATCATATTTAAACTGTAAACTTATACTGGAAATTTCATTTTCATTTCATTTTCATTTATTTCGACTTATATGCCGCCCTTCTCCCCAGACTCAGGGCGGCTCACAACAGAAATATAAGTACAAAATACATACGGTAGGTCACTTAAAAAATGGTACAATATAAAACTATGAAACTATAAAAACTATACTCACTCATACAACATACACTCCCAATCAAAGGCCCAGGGCAGAGCACAGCTCACCCCCCCCCCCAGGCCTGTCTGCAAAGATGTGTTTTTAAAAGTTTATGGAAAGCTAGGAGGGAAGGAGCAGTACGAACCTCTGAGGGAAGTTGATTCCAGAGGGCTGGGGCAGCAACAGAGAAGGCCCTAACCCTAGGTCCCGTCAGACGGCACTGTCTAGCAGACGGGACCCGTAGGAGGCCAACCCTATGTGCCCTAACCGGTCGCTGGGATTCATGAGGCAGAAGATGGTCCCGCAAGTATCCTGGCCCATTGCCATATAGGGCTTTATAGGTCATAACCAACACTTTGAATTGTGTTCGGAGACCAATTGGCAGCCAGTGCAGCTCACGGAGGGCTGGAGTGACATGAGCATGTCTTGGGAGACCCAAGACGGCTCACGCGGCCGCATTCTGAACCATCTATGAAGATCTATGAAGCTAAAGAAGAAATATGTACTACAATAAAAGAGGCTACTACAGAATTAAGAGCCAGAATTTCTACTTTAAAACTTAAAACTGACTCCCTGGTTACACTTGACTACTCTACAAAACAGATTATACAAGAAGAGGTTTTAACTGAGGATAAGGAGAATCTTATTTTGCCTTATAAGCAAGATCAGGAAAAGCAAAGATCGAACTTTGGACTTCTGAAGCAACGAGGCTTTACGGACAAGAGAAACAGAGGATTAAATCGGAGATCAAGATGGTTTATACCAAATCAAGTGATACTACAAGCAATAAAAAGAGACCTATTATCTGGAAGGAAAGTCCTGTTATGGAAACCCACTTGGCAAAAGAGAAAAGCTAGAATAAGATTTAAAAATGAAAATTAAAATTTCTTAAATTGGATTAAAGGCAACCTAGAACTATGGACTGATTTAAGGACTGAGATAATGAGTTTGAAGTAAAAAAATGTCTTACAGTTGGTCTGAATTAATAATTAATTGAATGTTAATTACATATTGAAATGATTTAAGATCTGATATTAATTTGTTAACTTAAAGAGATTGATTAAGCGAAGGATTAGATATTTAGAGAACAGTTTGATAAATATATATATTTAGATGTGTCTAGGATAGACTAATATGTTTGTTTAATGACAAGATATTTTTCTGTATAAGGGATTAAAGACAATTTAGAATACTAGGAATGTTCCTTTTAGAATGTTAGGTTTATTTCTATGAAAATTATGATGTAATGGGATGATGAAAACTGAAGAGAGGCTTCAGATTTGAAGTACTAATAGTTAATTGAAATTTAATACGATGATACGATTTTCTGATGATATGGATGTTATTAGTTATGATAATTAACTGGAGACTGAAATGTTGCTTAATGGAATGACATGATTTAAGGTATGATATTATTTTTTTCTTTAGCTTGAAGAGATGGATCAGCTGATAGACTTGATAGGTATAGGATAGATTAATATTTTACTCTAAATAAGGGAGATTAATGGAAGAAGAAATGAATAAGATTTTGATAAAATTAAAAAAGTAGAACATATGTGGAAGGGATATTTGAACTGAAAATGTTTTTATTTAAAATTAATTTGATTATGGTAGAAATTGATGAAGCTTAAAAACAGGCTCAGGTTGAATACAATTAAGCTAGAATTGGATATTCTAAATATACTATGCTATTTGAGGGGAAAAGAGAGGGAATATTTGACGTATTGATTATATTATGTATATATGTCTTGTTTTAAGATGTTTGATTACCCCAGCACCAGGGTGTGTCCTGAATATGTTTCTTTAAGAATTTTTAAAAACCAATAAAATTTGTTTAAAAAAAAAAGAAGGGTGCAAAAAGTGATTACGTGACCCCGGGATACTGCAACTGTCACAACTATGACTTGGTTGCCAATCTCTCAGTTTTGATCATCTGACCCTGGGGATGCTGCAATGGCTGTTAAGCGTAGAAAAAAAAACGGTCATGTCACTTTTTTCACTGCCATTGTAACTTTGATTGGTCACTAAATGAACTATTTTAAGTTGAGGACTACCTGTATTACAGGAGGCACAAAATGTTACTTGCCCTGTAGAAAAACAAACTATTTCTACCACAGTTGGGGCCATTATATACTCTGGAACGATAAGAGTAAGGAAGCAGAACAAAGGAGAGGGGAAACATGCACTTGTTAAGCACACCTTCCCTCCCACCAATAAAAGCTGCAGATACTGCTGTTGTGATTCCTCATCAGCTAGTGGATCCGGCAGCTGAGTCTGGGGAATCAGAGGAGGAGGAGGAGGAGGAGGGACCTGGAGTGACATCAGAGTCAGAGGAAGGCTCTGATGAGCTCCAAGACTTACAGTCTGACGAGGAGCCTGCCCCTCCACTTGTGGTCAGACTGATACACAGCTGTGCTGGGAGGCTGAATTGGACAGTGAGGACTCACAGCTGGAAGACATCCAGGGTGCTCATAAATGCTGACAGGCAAAGAGAGTTGAACAGAGGAATGCAATGGGGTGCCTCCAAAGGCAAAGGAGAAATTAGGAAGCCATGCCTTGGGCTGCATAATAAAAGGGAAGGTGTGGGAGGTGCTGGTTGCTGAAGGCAACCATTTGTGAAGGACTCAAGTTTCAGTGAATGGCGTTTTGTTTGCCTTTGCCTTTGGACATTTTATTCAGGTCTGTAAATAATAACAAGGGTTTGGATTTGTCCTGTGGGTCCTGCCTGCTTGATCTGAAGAGGGGTTTTCTCCTTGTGAACTTAACAAGGATCTCAGGTAGGCTGGGACAGAACAACTGCCAAGAAACATGCCCCAATTCAGAGTACAGAGGATGCAGGGAATTGCAAATTCCCTGCATTTTCAGAATACAGGGATTTGGACTTTAGCTCCTTCGTGGCCCCGTCATCAATTCTGTCATTGTCTTCATCGTTGCTGTTTCGATCATTGACTCAATCATTAACTTCACTGCCGGTGGCATCTCTATCACTGGAGCCATCATCACTGGCTCCATCACTGGCTCCATCATCGGTGTTACCACTGGTTGCATCAACAGCTCCAGAGAGATTGCATCCTTGCCTCTATACCCCCTTCTATTTTTCTCCATCATCCTTTCCTCGTTCTTTCACTCCTCTGTCACTCTTATTCCACCACATCTTCTGGCTCATCTGATCTGATCTCATTTCATCCTGTTCCAATTGGAGTATTTTATTTATTTTATTTTGTTATTTTTGTTTCAAAATGTATGTAGCGGCCCCTCTTATGTAACAAAACTCATAACTTTGTGAATAGTTTTTAAATCAACAAAAATTGTACAGAAAATATAAAACCAAGAGAGACTCATGGCACCTCCCAATGCAACATATCCCCACTAAAACTAATTTTACTGTGTTCCAGCCTCACCATACCCCAAGGCTGACAGGAAAAATCCAGGTTTTCAAGGATTTTTGAACTGTGACTGCCATATCTCAGGGGGACAAAGCCCTAAAGCAGGGGTCTTCAAACTTGGCCCTTTTATGACTTGTGGACTTCAACTCCCAGAATTCCTCAGCCAGCATGCCTGGCTGAGGAATTCTGGGAGTTGAAGTCCACAAGTTATAAAAGGGCCAAGTTAGAAGACCCCTGCCTTAAAGCAAAGAGGCTGCTATTGAGCAGGAACATTGCCTAGATCCACTAGATGTCCACATTTAAGGGATCTTGGGAGTTCCCAGATTCTGTTCCTTAGTAGAAAGATAGATACCTTCAAGGAGAAGCAGTCTTGAAAATAATCTGGCCCTATACACATTTTTCTCTATACACATTTACTTAAGCAGCCTAAGTAATGCCTGCCTGGTTTTCTGCATCAGCTACCCAGTGCCAAATCAGAGAGCCACAGAGGGAAGTCATGAGAAATCAAAGGAGAGGGATGTACTATAGCAACCCAAAGCCACCAATGGGAGCTCCACAGATCCCAGGCCATTCCATGTTATTATCCTGGTCACTGCCAAAGCACCAAAAGAAGTCTAGGCAGCTATCAGCTGTTCTGTGATGTGGTAATTGAGTTGGGATGTGCATATTATTTTAATTTTGATTTCCAAAGGCAGCAATGAAAAGATTCATCCATTCAAGTTTATTTTATATATAGCTTTTTAATTAGCTTTTATATTACAATTTAATTAATGAATGGCTGGCTGGATTTTTTTTTTTAAAATACTATCTGTGCCTACTTTGAAAACTACAAAAGAGATAATGTCTGGCATTTCCCCCCAAGATATTTGGTTTCAATTAGTTTTTTTAAAAAAAATATTATGTTTGTTTTGTTTTCTTAAGCTGGAGCAACAACAGAAAACATTTTGCTATTTTTTGTTTTGTTGCTTTCTGTAAAAGATTGGCACAGATACTCTTGAGAAAAAAGTTCTAAAATACCATTATTTAGCATATAAAACACTATTATTTAGTAAAAAAGGATATATCCATAATGTACCCGATCACCATCAATGATCACTCTTACGTACAAATGCATTGTTTAATGTATCAGTACTATGCATATATTGTATGTTGCCTGTTAAATATTTCAGTAGGAAAGCTATTTAATATCCTTTTATGTTGTGTGCAAAGGCTGCACCCTGCTGGTTTTTAATAAAATAAGTAGAAGTATGAGAGATGCTTTGTTTTTTAAGTAGCGTGTAAAAGAAATAGGATATATAGCATAATTAAAGAAAAATTCAGTTGGGATCCTAGCCACTCAGATTACAGAATAAAATTTAACTAAAATTTATTGAAGAATTAGATACATACATAAAGGCCTTTGGTTGGAAATGTCAGCATAACAATCCCCATTCAGAATATTTATATGACCCACCTCCCATCATGTTGAAATAATAACTGAGAATTTCCACTATCCAAACTTGGCTTTCCTCTGTTGTTGTTGATACAAGCACGGCCACATCTTCTCAGCAGACATTAAAACAATTTTTTTCAGCTTCCTTCAACTCAGTAATGAGCCAGATGAGGGAGAATAGGTGAAATTAAATCCAGATTAGGAGGAGATGATGTTGTAAAGAGCAACTGGACTTTTGAGGGGGAAGGGGAGGAGGCAAGGCCTGTCTGGGCTGGAGTTGCATTCTTCTATAAAGAACAGGTTTGCAGTTTGGGGTGCTTTTACACACCCAGTTTATTATTTATTTATTTATTTATTTATTTATTTATTTATTTAATTTCTATGCCGCCCTATTCCGGAGAACTCAGGGCGGCTCACAGCATGATAGAAATTACATTATATACATATAAAAAACCCTTAAGTTAAAAAAAAACACCTTAAGTTAAAAAAAAAAAAAGAAACCAATCAATCCACGAACATACACTGGCTAGGGGCAAGATGTTAGCTGCCCCAGGCCTGCCGGCAAAAGTGTGTTTTAAGCAATTTACGAAAGGCGGAGAGGGTGGGGGCGACACGGATCTCCGGGGGAAGTTGGTTCCAGAGGGCCGGGGCCGCAACAGAGAAGGCTCTTCCCCTAGGCCCCAGTTTCCCCTGGATTTGATGAAGGTTGTGTTTGCAAAGCCAACGGGGATCTTTTCCTGAACTGGTTAGACTTCCCTACGGGCATCCCCACTTGGTTACATTTTGTTTTGAGAAGGGCCCTGCATGGTATGTGAAGACAGGTTTTAAAAGGGATCAGAATTGGCTGTTGTGCAAATTACAATGGGCAGGCTGTTGACCAATCCAAAGTACAGGGGTATGATGCTTAACAGAGGACCATTACTGAAAGGGCTGCCTCCTCTGCTATGTTACCTGCCTGGTTACCAAGATCTGTAGGACAGGAAACTTTGAATACCCTCCCTGTCAAACTCTCAGCTACCTAATACCAGTAGTCCTCATTTAGCAACCACAATTGGGACCATAAACTTAAGTCACTAAGCACAGCAGTCACTAAGTGAAACTCTGACTGTGCTTATGTTCTGACTTCAGACTTCCTTCACTTTACAGACTTTTAAAAAGGTCATGAATGTGAGGACTGGTTATGAAGTTTACTTTTTCATCACCCTCATTACTGCAAACAGTTGCTAAATGAGGCAGTCACTAACAAAGGCTATCTGTATGCAGAAGAAGACCATCGCTTCAGTCACTCCCAGGCTAGGGAAGATAAGCACATTTGGTTCCTCTTCTGGGATTTTGAGAAATGGCAGAATCCCATCTTTTTCATTATGCTTTTAATTGTTAGCAGAACTGATTTAATTTTTGATTTATTTTTGCCTTAATTTTAACTGCATTTTTATGCTTAACACTTTCTAATTTGATAAAATGATTGTAAACTCTCCTTATATAAATGATACTGTAACACAAGCTGTAGATTACATAAAGAAAATGCAAAAAAAAAAAATCTGCACTGGTATTGCAGGGAATACCCAGTGTAGTAATCCTACTTTTTTTTTAAAAAAAAAAAAGAGCTTGGAATAATAGTTGACTGAAAACTGACAAATGCCTGAGCCAGAAGTAAATGCAAAACAGGCAAATGAAATATTTGGCTGCATCAACAGAAATGTGACTTCTGTTCCTGCTTTGGTCAGATCTTGTTTTGAGTACTCTGTCCATTTCTAGCCATACACTTTAAAAACAATTTGGAGAAACTGAAAACAGATTCGGCAACGGAGATTATCAGGGGACTAGGACTTAAGAAAAGTTGAAGGAGTCTTAAAAATATACTAAAGTGGAAAGGAATATGATTTTCATATTCAAATTTGAAAGTGTGTAAGATTAAGCTTTCCTCTCTCTCATTCCAGAGTGCAGAACTCAGAATAAACAGTTTTAAGTTACATGAAGAGAGATCCCAATGGAATGCTAGCAAAAGCTAAGAATAATTCAACAATGGAACCAGGGACCGAAAAGGCAATGGACTCCCCTTGCTTGGATGTATAGAGAGTCTTCCAAGATGCTACCATAATAGAGCCTGCCCATTACAACCAAAAGTAGTAAAGTCATAAAATGGGTTGGTCACATGACCAACCTGATTCTATCATTTTTTACAATGATTGTTATGCAAACCACTTAGTTGTAAGTGAAAATATTGCAGCCATTAAATGACTGCCACAGTTATTAAGTGAATCAGTTGGTGTATAGTTTTGCCCAAAATTGGAAGTACCGTTTTTCGGCAAAGCTGTAGTAAAATGCAGTCACATACTTATGGGACACCGCAAATGGATGCAAATGCAGCTGTTGCCAAACACCCAAATTGCAGTCACATGACCACAGGGAAGGGTGACCATCCGAACTTTGGATCCAGGTCCTGCATCCCCTTTTTCAGGTAGGTCGTAACTTTGAACAATTGCTAAGCAACCGCTCCTAAGTCGATGATTACCTGTATTCAAGTGGAGGCTAGGTAGCCATCTTGCTGGGGACTTGGAAATCAAGTGTTCAAGGAATCCCTACTACCTCTACAATTCTGTGAGCTATTTTGTTTTTTTTTAATTACATAAATTGCAATTTTCAAGACTTGAGTGAGCCCTATGAAAGCTCAGGATGCCCATCTGGGGTGTTATGAAGCAGACAACCATGAGAATGTTGATTTATCTCCTCACTGTGCACAGTCTGTGTGTCACCTCCAACAGGATGACATTTCCCTCACAACAAAAGAACCAAGTTTGACAGAAGTTCCTGGTGACCATGTATAGTCCTTTGAAGAAACACCATTATAGGCAAGAGATAAAACATGCCAACCTCAAGGGGAGCTTATAAACACTCCCCGTGTTAAGCTAGGGAAACAAATTATCTTATTTGTTCACTTATTGTCATGCAAATGAACCTGTCAAAGTAAGAGAGCACACTACTCCCACTCTTTTTATTAAGACATGCTTATAATCATGCACTTAAAACATAGGCTTTTTAAATCTCATCTTTATTATTTTTATAAATAACTCAAGGCAGTAAACATATTCAGCACACCTTACTCCTCCTATTTCCCCACAACAAACCTGTGAGGTGAGTTGGGCTGAGATAGTGTCTGGCCAAGGGTCACCCAGCCACTTTCATACCTAAGGCTGGACTAGAACTCGTATCCTCCTGCCTTCTAGCCTGGTGCCTTAACCACTAGGCCAACCCGGCTGTCCTGGTTATCTAAGAATTGACTGCCTCCTCTGCCTGGCTGACAAGGTCTGCAGGACAGGCCCGTGAATATCCTCCCTGACAAAATCTCAGCTAATAGAGATAGTCCTCGTTTAGTGATCATAATTGGAACCGGCAACTTGGTCATTAAGCAAAGTATTGAATTGTGGTTTTTTTTTAATGATAGGCCTTTACTAAGTTAATCATTCAAAACTGAAACATGCAACAAAACACTGTAGATCATACTGGCCAACATTCTTTCCTCTTATTAGCGAGCACTGCAGGCAAAGAAATTAAATTATCCTCTTTCACTCTTTTTAATAATTGTCATTGTAACTGACAGTAGAAATATGGTGGCTGCTGATCTCCAAATATGCTCAATGCCTGTGAAGCAGTTCTGTCCTCCATTAAAAGTGATTGCCCTGAATTGTTAGAGGAAATGCTACAGAAATGTGCATATTAATTAAGACCCTCCCTTGTACCTTTAGCTGAGGTAACAAAAGATAGGGACAGGGCTGGTGGTTATTTCATCTCCATTATGAATGTCTTCCCTGTATATCCAAACAAGTACATACATGGAATTCCAGCACATGTAAGCTGATGTCATACAGCTCATCTCCTTAGAAAAACTACTTGAAGACCAAGGACTACGCAGAGAAGCTCATTTCAATTAAAGAAAAGCAATACACTGGGCTGGCCAGGGGAACTATCACTCTTGCTCCCTATGGGGCAAGAAACAACAGTAGGGACTAAAGATATTGGACTCGACCTTTATTGCTAAATCCAGGGCATTCTTGATATTTTCCTGGAAACAAGCAGACAAAGTGCAGTTTGTGATAGGTCAAGCTACAAGCTTTCTGGCTTATGAGCTTTTTGTTGCAACAGAATGGGAGTCTGATCTAAAAAAAAACAAAAAAAAATTTTCATAATCCAGAAAGAGGAAAAGTGACAGAATGATTATTTCTCCCCATCTCAGAAAACTGCTGGTGGCCTTATGCCAGCTGAATCATATCCTTTTGGGCAAGACAAGGTGCTGAAAAGCTAAAGAAGGTGGTGGAAAATGAGAGTGGAATCACTGTACAGCTTTTGGGGCTTCTGTAAACAGGGAACACTGCCCAATACCAATGATATCACTATCCCTTAAGAATATGAAGTGACATCACTGGCCATCACCATTTGACCAGGGAAAGTAGTGGTAATTCTAGTTGCACATAGGGATGTGCAACTAGTCCAGAGTAGACTAAGACAAGGGCAGGGGGGGAGAAACCCAGACAGACAGAAGAGAGGTTCATTTAAAATATCTATTGAAATTACAAATAAAACTCTTTGATGTGATTCCAAAGTACAAAACAACATTCAAAGGCATTCAACAGCTCTTTTATACATCACAGTGTTAGTGGCACAAAATGTAGTTACATTTCAAATACAGGAACAAAATGATTTTTTTTTAACTGTAGTCGTCATCATTTATCGATATGCAGGACTCTTCCATGCTTCTCTGTACAAGGTTTAAAAGAAAATCATGGTTCGATGAGCAGGGATGATTCAATTGTATGGCACACACCTGGACCCAATATTTTTGGACTCCAATAAGACAGGATTACATGTCTAACAAAGCAGGAACCAGCAGGGGATTTTAGACACAAAAGAGGAGTTCTGTCATTTGCAGAAGTGCATTAGCAAGCATGATTGTCAAAAACCCCTTAATGCCACTATTTCCATTACAGTCTGTTTTCCTAGGAATAACCCTTTGTAAAACTAGCTTGCGTGGTATTTAACATATGCACAAATTTACAATGGCTCTCAATTTTGCTCATGCTTCACCTTTGGAGGACCCTGGCATTCCTGCACAATGATTAGAAGAGAAGCTACTGCAAATGCTTTTTTCTTTCTTTCTTTACATAGACAGGGACAGCAGGGGTGAAAAGTTAGTTGCAACACTGCAACACAAATTCTGCTTTATGGGCTTGTGGCTGTGATGTCCTGACACACATTTCATCATGTTGGCCTCGCTGCAGGTAGGAATGGATTGCCTAAAAAGAACTCTTTTCAAATTATGCTGAATGTCAAGAATGTGGGTGAGGTGCAAAGATTCCAGATAGGATCACAATGAGAATACTTCATCTCTATTAGTCTCTATTATCCTTCTACATCCAGGCACAGCTTAGTAAATTGAGCTGAATAGCAAATAGGTAAACAATAGCTAGAAACAAATCTAGGTAGGAAACAAAAGGCACAGTTGGACGAGGCTGGCAATCAGGCATGGTGCATATCCCTACCTTCCTCTATTTGGCATCTCCCAGAGTAGCATATCATATTGGCCAGCCTGTCCCCAATCATCCCAGCCCCTTCCCTTTCTCCTCTCCCCTGCTGTTCCTCAACTGCCACCGTGCCAATTCCCAGCATGACATATTCCTGTTCTAACAGATTTTGTCTGTTAAATCTGAAGTCCACTAAACTGAGATCTGTTCAATTAAGGGTTTAGTACAGGGATAGACAACCTTGGCTCTTTTATGACTCATGGACTTCAACTCCCAGAATTCCTGAGCCAGCCATGCTGAGAGGAAAGGGAGAGGTTTCCAAGCTGAGCCATGCTGGCTCAGGAATTCTGGGAGTTGAAGTCCACGAGTCATAAAAGAGCCACGGTTGCCTACCCCTGGTTTAGTATCATCTTGATGTTTAAAAGAGTCTTCATTATATAACAGTTCTGGGCTATATATCTCAACCACAAAACATTGATGTCCTCCCTCCCATCCCTAAACAAATTTAAAGAAAAAAAACCCAAAATGCAGACATATCCACATATTTAGTTTACATAGATTTTCAAATATTAGCAGGCAGAAATGGCACCTTTTAGTTTTGAAAATCTAAGGCCTGGGGCATCTATCTGGATGCCATTACTTTGTGTGAGAAAGATGGGCAGTGGAGAGGAGACAAGAATACTTAGACATTTTTCAATTGCAAATATTAAGAAATTGATTTTAATAAACAGATATTGAAGTCACATCTAAAACGAACATATTATAATGGGTAATGGGTTTGCAAAAAACACCTTTGCCAAGGGTAAAAACCTCTCTCAGTTCAATGTGAATAGATATATGAAGATTTTCATCTGGGTAGCGTAACTCAGTTCCAGATCTGCTCCTGTTGTCCCCCAGAAAAGAAGGAATGACTCAGATCATTGATGCCCACAGTTCCAACGTTCAGCTTGTTTTCTGCCAGTCCTTAAACGGTTACCCATAATTTGACTGGTGAATAGGGAATTCTGGTGTCTCACCTCTCACTCAAAGTGGAATAAGGCAAGACACTAACAAGATTAAGTGCAAAGTGGGGGGAGGGGGGTAGGAAATGGACAGCGATGATGAGTAGGTCCCTTCTTCCTTCTCTCTAAGTAGGCAGAGGGTCATCATCTCCTTTACTACACTTGCATTTGCAGCAGAGGACAAACGGAGTAGCGAGGAGAAGAAAAGGAGATGCCACTAATAACAGCAGGCCAAATCCTGCAAAAATCCCCACAACCTGCATTAGGAAAAAGAAAAAAGAAACACGTGAAAAATGTTCTTCCATTCTGGTTAACGGGATGAGAATTGATAGAGCCTATTAGCTGTTGGGCCTGCAGTGTTTTCATCTTCTGGTTGAAGGCCATGTAAGAATAAGAGCTAATTGGAAAAGCTGGCTTCCAATTGGGGGCTGCTCTCATATCTCCCTCTGTCACTGATAGAAAAAGACTAATCATATGTAGGGAAGGAAGCTTTTGGGGGAGGTTAAACAATTCTTTCTGAGATTCAGACACACCCTCAGTAGAAGACCAAGTGCAAGAGGGAAGACTGATAAATGATTTGAGATTCCTTTACACAAGAGAAACATTGAAGAATTTAACCTACCGAATCTCTCCCCTTCCTTTTCATTATTCCTTTTTCAAACAGAAGTTGTTTCCACTAGTTATGCATATTTCCAAGGCTCTCCCAAATCCCCGGAGTTCTTGTGGATGAGTGAGAAGGCATGTGTGAATCCACACTGACAACTCAACTGGCCCTTTAGTCCTAAGAACTTTGGAGTTCTGCTGTTCCAGATGACCCACAATGGGCACATAGCACATGCTTCTCCATCAATGCAAAAGGTGGAGACTACATTAAATAGCACTTACAATTCTGCAGCCAATAAATGCTCCTTCTACTGAAGGAGAAGTATGCAGCGATTCCAGCACTAAGACTAGGGATGGGTTGGGTTCCTCAAGTCTCAGGATGGAGACATGTTTGGGGTCACCATCTGATCTAACAAGACACAAAGTGCAAGGGCTGAGATCCCAGAAGGGGTAGAGAATGGAACTCTGTTTGGAACCAGTCTGATTTAACCTAACCTAACTAACTCTGCATCCCACAGCATTAGGGGCTTGGCATTAAAATGAAGCCCAGTTATCCCATCTTTCAATATACTTTTATAGTATGAAGTGTTTAAAGTGTTTCTTGGCCTTGATTGCAAGCATGAAACCAGATGTAATAGCTCCAACTGAAACTGACACATAAAAACATGCCTTTAACTCAGGCTAGTGAAAGAGATCCCTTGCAAATACAATGCAGATGCTTAAGTCTATTTATTTTAACATGGATACCCCACTTTTCTTCTAGTAACTTAAAGCTGTATAGGTGGGATGATCTTTCATTTTGATCAGGATGGAATAAAGCAGGGGTTCTCAACCTTGGCAACTTTAAGACTTGTGGACTTCATTTCCCAGAATTCCTCAGCCAGCAAAGCTGGCTGAGGAATTCTGGGAATTGAAGTCCACAAGTCTTAAAGTTGCCAAGGTTGAGAACCCCTGGAATAAAGACTCCTGCCCTGGGCAGTGGGTTGGACTAGAAGACCTCCAAGGTCCCTTCCAGCCCTATGAGTCTATGATCCTAGAACAGCTGTTCTAGGAGCTAGCTATGACTAGCCTACTATGACTAAGTAAGGCCTTAAAGCTGGATCTCATCCATCCATCACTGCACCCAGTCTTGCTGATTTGTGTCAATCCACAAATTTGTTGAATTTCAGTTTCTAAATTCCTAACTTAAAGTGTTCCACTGGCCATGCTAGATGAGAAGTCTGGGAGTTGCATTCTAGTATATTGTACAGTATCGCATTGCAGAAAATTGTCTTTGCTACTCAGCCTTGACTTTTTACTGAGAAACCTGGACACATTAAATCATGGGCAACAGCACAAATTTAAAATCTGCTAGAAGGACTAAAGCATTGCAGGGCAAGTCTGCCATGAGGAAGAGTAAAGCCAGTAGAAATAGAAAGGAGTGGCAGAGATTTGTTTGAAGGTCATCCCTCAGCTCTGGAGTATTTTATGTTGATTCTATGAGATTGCACTAAAGCATCACAGGATATTTTGAATTTGGCAAGATATTATTGGATATGAATCTCTTACTTAATACAGGACTCAAACCTTCTGCTGAGCTCACCAAGAGCTTCTTAAGCAAAAGAATGAAATGTAAAATTCTCCTGATTTTATAAGGGACAGCCTAAAGGTTAGCACAGCAGAGAGAGATGATATTCAAACAGATCCCTGATAGCTGTTAGAACAATATAGTCATATTATTCATTTTAAAGTCTATTTTCTGATTTATTTTTCTTTCTTAAGGAAAAATTGAATCTGTGTTAACTACTTAATAATATTATTTTTCATAAGGGAGTGAAAGTCATTTTCTGTGTCACCAGGTGGCAGTGTTGAACAACATTCACATTGGGAGACTTAAAAGTGTGTTATGTAACTGCATATTTAGAAGTCCTATGTGGTTGCAAAAATCCACATTATTTTAATTTTTAAAAAATCCATTTTGCAGAGTGGTGATTTTATGACTATGTTTCACTTAATGAAAAATGTTATGGCTTTTCCCTTCACAGCTGGCTATATATTGCTTATGCTATGCTATGCTATGCTATGCTATGCTATGCTATGCTATATACATTACATTATATTACAATCTAACAGCCCTTACTTTCCCTTAGATGTTGTGATGGTCATAAGTGCAAGGACTGGTTTTTGCAGCACCATTATACATTTGAATGGTTACTAAATGAATGGTTATAAGTTGAAGACTACTTGTAATGCTATAAGTCAGGGGTCTTCAAACATGGCCCTTTTATGATTTGTGGACTTCAGCTCCCAGAATTCCTCAGCCAGGCACGCTGACTCAGGAATTCTGGGAGTTGAAGTCCACAAGTCATAAAAGGGCCAAGTTTGAAGAGCCCTGCCTTAGATTGTTGCAATGCTTCCAGGAATATTTTAATTACTTTCCAAAAGAAACCAGAGCACAATCCTAACCACCTGTCCTCTCTTCCTAACCATGAGAGAAGATGTTGAGAAATGTTGAAATATCCCCTCAAAGCTCCCAGCTACTGTAACTCTGTTTGGAAGAGGGGCATCAAGACTCAGGTAGGTGGAACGGAATCACCACGGCCATCTCTTAGAGACAGTTCCAGAATGGATTATGCTTGAAAGAAGCCAGCTTTGAATCCCATGGAGTTAGAAGTGCTCCTCTAGAAAGTCCTTATTAGGAGAAAGGACAAAGCTCTTCCAGGAGAAGCCCAGGGAAAATATTCCTCAACTCTTTCTGCCCTGGGTAATCTTCGCAAGTATCGCTGGGTGAAGATAGTCTCTTCCCATCCTCTCTGTTTCAAGTTAGGATTGCCCTCTGTGATTCTTGGTGCCTTTGAGTCAGTGTTGTTTCCTAGTGACTGCCTGAACTAAACCCTGCAAGATTTTTTGCAAGTGGTTTGCCATTGCCTCTTTCCTAGGGCTGAGAAGGAGTGACTGGCCCAAGGTTACTTAGCTGGCTGTGTGCCTAAGGCAGGACTGGAACTCATATTCTCCTAGTTTCTAGCCTGGTGCCTTAACCACTACACAAATGGCTCTTGTGATTCTTTGCACCTTGCATCAAAATTTATCAACAACAAAACTGACTATACAAAAGAACAGTGACTTGTGCAAAAGTAGTTATTTTTTTTAAAAAATCCTATTTTTTTGACACATTTCTTTTATGAGCAATTATTCCATAAATATGGAATTATTTCATAATTTCTCATAGTTTTCTGAACCATAATTCTTTGAATTTGCTTAAACGCTGATAGTAAAGATAGAGAAGCACCTACCTGTGTTCTGTGCCAAATAACTGATGCCCTAGAATGACCTAACTTGTTTCGGCAAGGTCCTTTGTCATAATGTATAAGGAGAAAGTCATCCTAGAAAAGAGTAGAAAAAAAGACTTTTTGGAGGCTCTGGGTGCTGAATCTTGGCAAACATTCATAATGCTTCTTTTAAGCCAGGCTGGCAGTGTTCATGTCTGCTCTCACTGTCCACGAGCCCAAAACAGGTAAAGTGAAGTGAAAAAGTCACTCCAGATTATGCAGATGCCCGTGATGGCTATAGCAATCATCAGCGAAATCATTATTATATCTTGGATTGTCTTTTGCAAATCTGGGTGGAATATCAATACAACTAGCACGTAATACTAGGTCAGTGATGGTGATTTTTTTAGAGACCGAGTGCCCAAAAACTGGCCCCGCCCCTGCTCTACCCCCTGCCCTGTCCCCGCCCTGCCCCACCCCGCCTGCCCGCAGGGCCACTCACCACCTCCAGGGCCCGCTGCAGATCGCCCAGGCAGCCCAGCAGCACCATGGCAGCCACGCCCTCTCCCCACGCCCTGCAGCATCAACTGTGCGTGATGGGGCATGAGGGCAGAGTCTTGAGTACACTGCCTGGCTGCCATGTCCTTGGCTGCGCTGCTCCGCGTGGGCCACGCTTGGGGGTGACTCTCCTCCAGGGGGGCTGCTGGTGAAGGGGTCACAGGGGGAGGCAAGGCTGGGGCAATGGTATGTGTACCCACAGAGAGGGCTCTGAGTGCCACCTCTGGCATCATTACCATAGGTTCATCACCACTGTGCTAGGTTCTGTAAATTGGTCTGATACTTGACATATTTCAACCATTTACTCTCCAAAATGATGATTCTCTAATGACAATGTCATATACTGTATACACCGTACTGTATAGTATGTACAAATCCCAAATGTGAGCTTTTCCACTAATGCTGTCTTTCTGAAATGATACCACATACCATATACCAATGAATATGTAAGCAACAAGTTGTTACATCTACAAAGGAATTTAATATTTAAATTGTTAACTTATCAGTGTTGGTCTATTCATTTTTATAATTTTAGGAATATCTTATAAGATGGCATTTAAAAGGTCTCTCTTTTTTAGGCATTTGGGACCCATGACAGCAGTAGCTTTAATGAACAGTAATATGCTCATCTTAAAATGAAAACTTACATCAAGTGATTCCAGACAATACCAGCAGAAGGCATGTTTACAATTTTTACACATCATTTGGGCACAGCCTTCATCCCTTTCAATATAAACTTTGCATTTTGGGCAGCGCTTAATTGGAGCATCATCTTCTTCCATTTTATAAACAGAGCTGGGAAGAAACAGGTTGATAATATTATGGAACAAATATGCTTCCAGTATGTGTCACTTTCAAACTGAAATTATTTCCGTGTGGCCCAATGGTGAAGATGCCCGCCTCCCACTCAGAAGGTTGAGAATTCAATCCTAGGTAGCAGCAGATGTTTCTCTATCAGGGTGCAAAAAAATCCAAAATATTTGCTGCAAACTCCGTGTAAACATCAAGGAGAGTATCCGGCTAGTAAATGCTCAGCTCTATCTGGTCACCTTAACCCTAGCCCACACAGGGTCATAAAAAGGAAGATATGTGATTCAATCATGTTCAAAAATAGATTCCAAGATCATCCTTTGGTTTTGTTATTCATTCTAATTGGATAATGCTAAAAAGCAACATTTACAGGCATTCATTGTTTTTGTTGGAATGACAAAAGAAGTAACACAGGGGTTTTTTGAAGTGTGCTTATAATGTCACATTGCCTATAGAAGGAGGGCATGATATTGCTTGCATCACTCTGAGCCCCATGTCCACTGCTGTGGTTGCTACTGATACTAAGGTTAAAAAAAAAAATCTAGTCAACTAAAATTATGCCAGCTGAGACAACAGAAACCAACCTGGTGAAAGCTGAGTGAAAAAACTACTAGTAATATGTTAAGCACACGTGCACTTCACTCAATAGCTTTGTACCTTGTTTCTCCTGGAAGGAGGCTGACTGGCATATTTTCTTGACACCCTTGTCCTGGATGCCAGTTAGATTTGCATGCTGAGCAAAACTCTATGTCACAGACTTTGCATTGCACCAACTGGGGGCTCTGAGGTCCTGATTCCTGAAGCTGACAAACTGCTTGGCAGGAAGAAGATGGACACCAAGTCCGACAAGGATCCAAAAGCACTTCTGTTAGGGAAATAAGGCACAGTTGGGAAAAGCTGTAGTTTAACAGCAGAATTAATACATTTAATTCATTTGGAGTCTGGCGTAATAGATTAGGTATCCATAATGTGGTATCAGGTAGTTGCTTATATTCCAATGTCGAAGATGAAGACTTGGAATTGATCTTAAGTTGTGGAACACAATGAGGAATGTCCAGTGTCTGATAATGCGGCATTCTAAAGCTTTTGCTATTATAGAATGTACAGGGAACAATGCAAACATTTTGTTTTCAAACACAATGGGAAAGCCAAGAAAACATGAGCCATTCTTGCCTCTGTTCCCTCCCCACAGTGTTCTACAACACCCCATGCACAGTAGTTTCTTGGGAGAAGTATCTAAACTCCACAGAATTTTGTTTCCCATTAATAAAATAATGTTACATATAGTAAAAAAAAAAACCTTTCCCACACCACCCCCACAAAGGAAAAACAAACTGCTTAATCTCTTTATCCCCAGGAGTTTTTGGGTGAGAAGAAGAATTGAAAATCTCTGTGCAACACTTCTCTCCTTGTAGCCATGAAAATATTGCTTGAACCTAGTCTGAAATCTCAACTTTTACAATACAATACCAAAGACAATGTATAATGATCCCTTATATAGGTCTTGTTTGCCATGACTGTGGGGTGACTTTAACATTTTTTTTTATCCCAACCAATTAATTAGAGCCAACCAAATTTTGTATGGGCATGAAGTGTAGGTGAGTTTGGTGTAGTGGTTAAGTGGGTTAAGGCATACAAAAATCAGGACATTGTGATTTGTAGTTTGCCTTAGCCATTTAAGATGCCTGGACGGCTGTGGGCCAGTCGTTCTCTCTCAGGGTGTTTATTGTGGAGAAAATAGGAGGTAGGAGTATTATGGATATAAATCTAATAAAAATAAAATAAAAATCACTTCAAAACACTTCCTTTATTTATGGGGCTATTCCAGAAAACACTGAACAAAGCAGAATAAAAAAAACTGTTGGGTTTTTTTTTTTAAAAAATGGAACCAAATTATTTCCATAGTTGGGGTGAAATATGAATTCTAGATTGTAGCCACATACAATACCTCTTTCAAATTGTTGTTTTTTATATCTCTGCATGATTTCCGATGCAACCATACACTCAATCTGTTGAGAGGAAAGAGAGGGGGAAAGAGAGAGCGCATTTAATATAATTATATTGTAACCAAAAGGTTTATCGGACAAAAAAGGAATGTAATAAAAAAAATCATGATTTGTAATTAGAAGTGAGCGTGACTGTAATGTAAGATAAAGATGTAGAGGGAACTTACTTCATTTTCTTGTAAATGACCTCGCTTTGGGCAAGCAGCATCAGGACAGCTAATTGCTGTTTCAAGGCCTTCCTTGATCAAAAGCTCCACATACTGTTTCAGGCACTGTGAAAAGTCAGGGAAAAGAACTATAAATGCCACACAGTGACTGGGAAATATATAGAATATTGAATACTTTTCAGATAATGAAGTCAACATAAGCCTTAGGAGTTAATTCACAGGAGTAGCATAATTACATCCGAGCCCTTTCCGTGCCATTATCTGCAAAATCCTTTGTTAATGAAGGTACAAAGCTTGCTGAGTGAATGCTCCACTCAGCAGGTAAGTCTAAGGAACCTGAATGGTTTTAGATTGGATATCATGGTCAACCTATAATTTGGAGTCAGAAATACTCATTTTTTCCTCATACCTGTATATGAGTTTCTTCTCAGTTTATTATTTTAGGTTAGGTTTCTGCAGTTTTTCGAGTGAACCAAATAGTCTTTATCTCTAAGTTTATTACTGATAGAATATTAAAAGATGACACTCACTGCAAGTAACTTTATCATGAATTAGAAAATGAAAAATATGATTAATATTACCTTAATAGATAAATAAATAAACCACACACCATAGCATTTTTTTGTTTACAAAGCAATGTGTTTTTCTTTTTTTTTTCCTGCTCCAAATTCTTAGAAACTTTTAAAGATGTGCTTAATAACCATTCAGCTGTTTCCAGCTTCCAAGTATGCAACCCTTAAGCAATCTCTTATGGGGTCCTTGGTTAATGATGGTAATTGGGACCAGAATTTCCATCACTAAGAGATATGGTTATAAAATATGATGCCCCATGACTGCATCACTTAGCATCAGCAATGCCAGCATTTCCATTGCCATTATTAAGCAAGGATTGTGGGTCACTAAGCAAGTCCCAAGGAGCCTGCAAGCAGGTAATACATGACATAAGGTTGGGTGGGGAGGGGTGTTGCCAAGCAGAGAAGGGTGTGTGGGTGGCTCAGGAGACACAGAGCAAGTATGCTGGAGGTGGCTGTTGCCGGAAGGGGGTAAGCAAGGTACCAGGGTGACTCATTACCTTCTCTGCTGGTTTCCCCATAGATGTTACTTCTGGGAAACCAATGTTGAAGGTCACAAATGGCCATCATATGACCATAGGAGGCTGCAACTCTCATAAGTGTGATCCAGTTGTCAAGCACGCAGATTGCGATCATGTGATAGTGGGGTTGCTGGGCCAGCAAGCATCACCACATGATTTAATCAGCAGAAATTCACTCAAATTATTGGGCTGATATTGATATTGTTCTTTGATATCACAGAGTTTTTTTTAAAAAAAACAACGAGAATTTAGGATAATCAAATACTGATGATTATACAAGAAATGAACGCTCCAGGCATAATAAGATTCAGCTCTCAGACAGCAAGCTAAATCCTATCCACAAACAAACAAATTCATATATAGAAAAATCTAACCATAAAAGTACTAGGACATACATTTCCTAGGCTGACCTTTGTCATCTTTCTAAGGCTCTAACATCAGGTTAGTGGAAGAACAACCACTTGGGTAGACAACAAAACTTTTTTTTTTAAATATATTTTTATTACATAGTTTAAACCACCTTTCTTTCAAGGAGCTCATGAAAATGTGAGATGTTATTCTCACAATAGTGTTATGAAATGGAATGACCCAAAGTCACTCAGTGATTTTCATGTCTGAATCCTAGACCAGCTATGGTACCACAATGTTTTGGTTTTGCGGTTGCACCAAGCCAACTTTTTTGAAGTCTGACCTATTTTTCTTATCAAGCAGATCTTTTCCAAAGACTTTTTCGTTGCTTCCTTGCTTCCATCCATCCATCCATCCATCCATCCATCCATCCATCTTTTCTACTTCCTTTCCACTTCATTTTCCAAACCACAATTGGAACAGTTTGCTTTGGGGTCCACGTTGATGCAGTTTTCCTCTACTTGTCTTTGCTTGAAGAAGAGTTGCATGCAAATCAGATGATTCCACCTACTACCGGTAGCAGAACTGGTCCAAGAGCAAAATTTGGTCTACTGGGTTATCATCTAGTTCAGTGTTTCTCAACCTTGACAATTTTAAGGCATGTTGACTTCAACTCCCAGAATTCCACAGCCAGCAATGCTGGCTGTGGAATTCTGGGAGTTGAAGTCCACATGCGTTAAAATTGTCAAGGTTGAGAAACACTGATCTAGTTATTGTTGTGAGTGTCCCTAGACCAGCTTGGGAAGTATCAGAGGATGAGGATCAGCAGCCAGGCCCCTCTGGGTGTTTTCCCCTCCCGGCAACCGAGGAAGAGCAGCCAGGCCCCTCTGGGTATTTTCCCCTCCCGGCAGCTGAGACAGACAGGGAGGAGATTTACAGGCAGTCTGGGTCAGATTCACAAAGTGAGGGGTCAGATTTGGAGCAAGAAGATAGATGGCTTGATCCGAGATTCCGAAGGTTTGATAAACGAAGGTGTCAGTTAAGTGGAAAAAGGAAGTAATGGGGGGAAGTGACGTATCGGACACTATATTAGAAGGGGACAGAGAGACTACGCCTTTGTCACGAGCAACGTTAATCAAGGAGTAGCCTGATATCTGGAGCCGTGCGTTTGAATTCAGTCTTCTGATGTTTTGGAAATCTACGGGAGAATAATGAGGTCTTGGACAATGTGATAAAGAAAGAGTGAGTTAATTGGAAGGTGTGGAAGGAGCATGTTTTAATCTAAATGTAAATAAATGAGACTTGGCTGTTTCTGCCAGCAAAATGCCAGCAGCGTGCTTTGAAGTGAATTCTTTTGAAATGTGTTAAATAAACCTCTTAAAGACATATTTATGTGGATTTTAATGAGCTGAGAGGGGCCAGACAGAACAGTTATTAGCTGCTCAGAACTTCAAAGGAAACCATAAAGGTCACCAGAGACAGCATGATCTTACATGATCTATGTTCCTTGCAGGCAGTATAATACCAAACATGCTGTTCCTGCAGCTCATAAATGTCACATATGTCTTTACTCTCCCTCTGAATAAAAAAGATAGGCAAAAAATTTGAAGCAAGAAGCAGTTGTTACCCTCCGATTGCATGCTAGGAAAGAGAACATGGGTGCAGAATCACATGCTGAGTGAGGGTAATGACTAATTTAAGAAGAACTTTGTAGCATCTTAATAGCTGGAGTTACTCCAGATGCATTTCACAAGCAGAATTTTGAAGAAATTGCTTGTTACATTTATGAATTAAATCAAAATACAAAATATGCTTCCATTCTGTGAAATGTGTGGTGGAATGGATCATCTTTTTTTAAGAGCTACACTTAGTAATATATTAGTTTGCAAACTTTCAATGAATCCCTATCTCCTCATTTGGGTCACTGGAACCCCCATATTTGCACCGTACATTTGCTACTCCCCTACATTTGCTTTAAGAAATGTACTTGCACATCCCCTGGATGTCCATAATGTCTTCTTCTGACTGGGAATGGCTGTCTTGTCCAGAGAATGTGCAGTTCATTGCTCAGGAGCCAGACAGGAACTAATGAAAACTAATTCACAGAGTATGACACCTGTGTAATTATTATGCCTAGACCAGTGGTGGCGAACCTATGGCATGGGTGCCAGAGATGGCACTCAGAGCACTCTCTGTGGGCACGCGTGCTGTCGCCCCAGTCCTAGGCCTTCCGCTGGGTTTTATAAAACCTTTTCGCTTTAGGTCTCCGCTGCCATGTGCAAAAAAAACCCCAAAACAAGGTTCAATCAATCAGTCAATTTCAACTTCTTAAGGGGGAAAAAAAGATCTTGCAAAGTTGGAATTGATTGATTGAACTTTTTAGTCCCACCCAGTCTGCCGTTATCACCACAGCCACGCCCACCCAATGGGCCACAGCCTCCAATTGGCCACACCCAGTCAATGGGCCACACCCACCCGGCACCCGATGATGCATAAGTGGGTTTTGGGTTGCAGTTTGGGCACTCGGTCTCTAAAAGGTTTGCCATCACTGGCCTAGACGGTCAAAGTTTCCTGTTTATAGTGTAACATCCGGAGACATTCATTCATAAAAGTTATGAATGTTGAAATACTTCTGACCAAACAATGTATTGCCTGAGGAAATTCTTTTGTGATTAAATACTATAGTACACATGAGTTCTCATAACAAAACATATTATTTGTTGATTCAAGAGCAGTAATAAAACAGTAATCTTAAAACGTATGTGTGTATGTGTGTGTGTATGTTTGTGTATACATATGGTAAATATATTTGCTGCAAAAATTGTCAATTGGAAGGTTCATACGTAAATTGTATGCATAACAGGGTGAATCAAGAACAAAACTGTTAGCTGCCATCCTAGTCAAGAGGTCAAAGAATGGATTAGAAGTACATGTTTTATATCATTTGTAAGCATGAATTTCCAAGTCACAAATCCAAAGAAGGTGGAAACAAAGTTGAAACTGATAAAGTTAGCAGGAACTCTTAATCCATCTTCTCTTTCTTTTCTTTATACCAGAATAGTGCAGCTCAACACAGTCAGAAAACTTCAAAATTCTGCCTAACCCCACAGCACACAGTCACTGTTTCATTCATGCAACCTCAGTGCTATACTAATCATGGTACCGGCTGGCCAGAAGAAAATTTCTTGCAAGCGTCACCCCATGATCTAATACAGTGGTGTAATCTATAAGGGATGAATGGCAGAAGAATTTTTCTCTTCTCACAAGAGCTCTACTTGAACTCAAACTGGGTCAGCTGATCAGATTTATTGTCTGCTTAACTGAACGGCCCCGGATGCGGACGGACATAGAAGCATATGTCAAGAGCTGCCCAGTGTGCGCTACCTCAAAACCCCACATAGGGAAGCCTCCAGGACTGCTACAAACTGTAGCCGACCCAACCAGACCGTCAGTCTTTCGTTCCTGCTTGTTGGCTTGTTTTTCGGAGCACCAAAAAGGACGACATTGACAAGCGTTTTCTGGGTCGAAATGCACTTGCTAAAAGTAAAACAATTGACCAGCTTCCAAGAAACAACTTGGATGTACATAGTGAAATGAATGATTGAGAAACTAGATGGAGTATGGACCAGTCTTTGGGACTGTTACTGCTAATGTTGCTGAAGATATTAAGAAAATATGGTTCTCAACTTTTAAGATGTACTTGAAGAACTCACTTAAGAATGTCTGAACCTGATACAGGCATTTATTCTTATGATTTTAGGTAAGAGTGAAAGAGAAACTATCCATGTTGGCCCCATTCTACCATCACGACCTTTTAGCTCTGTTCTTGTCAACTGCCAGCATTAATCCAAAACAATGTGGCTTGCACAATAGGCACAGCAGCTCTAGAGCAAATGTGCACCATCTGTGACACTTACTTGGATCCCTAAACCTCTAAAAATATAACCACCAAATTGTAGCTGCACTTTGAAAGAAAGGAAAAATAAATATTTTATCAAATTGCAGGTTTTTCGTTCATTTCAGTGAATTAATTGTAATTTAACATTCTATCCAGTTTAGGATTCTTGCTGTTGTTTCAACCCTGTTTCTCTTTTTGAAAACACCATGCACATATACCCTGCCAATCCCCTGGATGCATTAAAGCTAAATCATCTCTTGGCCTGGAAAAGGTTGCTTTCCCTTGCTCTGGGTTTTAAATCAGAATCAGCCTGGAGCAGGCCGAGAGATAAATCATAAGGGAAAACCTAGGAGCCAAGAACAGTCTGTGCTCTGCCGACAATCCACCCCCTTCCCCCATTCACATTCATGATCGTTAGGGAATAAACAGAAAGCGAAGATTTGTATGTTAATTGTTAGGAGTACACTAATTGATCAAACGTGTTTGATAACTATCGCCCTCTGACAAGATTGCTTCCTGCAAATGCTCATGAATTTTAATCCCTAATCTCAAAGTGATCCATGTCCTCTAACGCAGGATCTGAATCTGGCAGAAAACAACAAAAATGACCCACTATATTGTTCCAGAATAAAGTTAACCACAATCTACTTCCTGTCCCAAAATGACACTATTGTGCTAATGTGTATTCTTTAAGGGCTTTTTTATTATTTATTTATTTATTTATTTATTTATTTATTTATTTGTTTGTTTGTTTGTTTGTTTGTTTAATTTCTATGCCGCCCTATTCCGGAGAACTCAGGGCGGCTCACAACATGCTAGAAATTACAATAAAATACATAAATATAAAAACCCTTAGTTAAAAAAGAAACCAATCATTCCACAAACATACACACAAACATACACTGGCTAGGGGCAAGGTGTTAGCTGCCCCAGGCCTGCCGGCAAAAGTATGTTTTAAGCAATTTACGAACGGCGGAGAGGGTGGGGGCGACACGGATCTCCGGGGGAAGTTGGTTCCAGAGGGCCGGGGCCGCAACAGAGAAGGCTCTTCCCCTAGGCCCCGCCAGGCGACACTGTCTGGCTGACGGGACCTGGAGAAGGCCCACTCTATGGGCCCTAACCGGCCGCTGGGATTCATGAGGCAGCAGACAGTCCCGTAAATAACCTGGTCCGATGCCATGTAGGGCTTTATAGGTCATAACCAACACTTTGAATTGGGTTTGGAGACCAATTGGCAGCCAATGCAGCTCGCGGAGTGATGCCGAAATGTGGGCATTTCTAGGCAAGCCCAATGGCTTTCCAAGTATTGCTAAGGGAGTGAAAATTTTATATTTGTCTGCCTTCCCAAAGTAAAGCAGTCATGAAAGCTTCACACACACTAAAGTTCTCATTCTATGGGCTTAGAAAGATGACTCTGCATTGAGTAACTCTCATACATGCACACATGCACTTCTATACAAAGTTAGTAGGGAAAAAAATCCTAATATTATCTCAATTTTAAAAATTTCCCAGGACAGATGTTTCTGCATCACTGTGTCAAAGTGGAATCAACTTCCATAATCCTGCTTTAGTGGTCATTATTACCGGTATATCTGTTACTTTAACACACACACTCTTATGGAGGAGGTAGGAGAGAAAGATTGGGATGCTTTAGGAATTTATTTCAGATTAGAATAATCCATAAAGGGGATTTATTTACAATTCCCCCCCCCCATCTTATGGCCAGAAGTATGCTTTGCACTAAATTAAGGCAACCCAGCATTAAAATCAGTAATTTGGGCTGACAGCAGATGGTAGATAGAAAAAAGAAAACAGGACAACCAGTTTGTAATTGAGTTTTTGTTGTATGGAGACACGAGCATGCAATATGTCTGGCCACATATGGTCACCCTAGAGTAATTTTCTTATAGGACCATTTAAGATTCATGTAACAATCAATGCAAATGAGATCCTATGCAATTTGTCGAACTTGGCACCATGATGTTCCCCCTGTGCTTAAATTATACTAAACACATGAACAGATTGATTATCGTTGCAGTTGTCCAAAGCTAAAAGACAGGAATAGTCAGGATAAAATATGCCTAGCATAATTTTTCTTTTCATTGCTAATATTTGGAAAATACTTCAAAATAATTGGGGAGATGGTGGAGGGCAATTGACTGATTCAATGCAAATCCTGCATGGTTTGTCTAGGCAACACCCCGAATGCTTTCCTGCCTTCTGTTACTGAGTCTGCCACAAAAGAAAAGGTCATTTGACTATGCCAGGGGCAATGGCAGATAAGAACCTAGGTAGAAGCTACAAAGGGAATAGCATCCCATAGCTACCCTTGGATGTTAAGCTGCCATTTGTTTTATCTAAGTATTTCTGGGAGAAAAAAGAATACTGCCTGCCTAGCTCAGTGCAGTGTTTCTCGACCGCAGCAGCTTTAAGAGGCATGGGGAATTCTGGGAGTTGAAGTCCACGCCTCTTAAAGTTGTCAAGTTGGTGAGTGGATCCCTTGTCAGATGAGGGCAAAGATTGTGTGCTTGAAACCAATTAGTTACTTCCCCTATAAATAATACTGAAGCAACCTTTTTTTAATTGGATGGATAGAGTTCAACCCCCAACATTTTTTTTCCACCGCTGTTGCTCTTAATACATTTATGTATTTAATCCAGATGGATTTTCTGTTCTCTGGCATGCCATTCTTTGAAACCCAGATGTCAGAGCTCCAGGCAGTTGTTTAACAGATTGTCTTTTGCTTCTCTGCCTAAGAAGATCATGTAATTTGCTCTATCTTCTTTTTTCTTTCACATGTGTGGGCATATTTAACTAAGACCGGCATGCAGGTTAATTAATACTGCTCCCAAATCAGTGAATAAATAATATTCAAATAATAGCAGACTTTCAAAATGCAGGTCTTAGACTCAGGTTCATATAAAAATCTGGAATGGATACATATTGTTATCCTTGTCCTGTCTTGTCCTGTTCCTATCCATCTCATCACCTTACTTGAAAAAAACTCAAGAAGTAAATATGGGAATATGAGGTTGTACTTTCCCAACTTCCCTGTGAGATAATTGACAGAGAAAGGGCTTATGTCTCACAATATGGTTGAACAGGGAACTAAATTTTTCCATTCAACATTGCTTTTGCATAACTTTACATTTTTATACCACCAATCTTCTAAAGAACTGTGATGTTACATTGCCTCCCTGCCCCAGTAACTCAATGAAGTTTATTATGCTAAGAGGTCAAGGCTGGGTGACTCAAGTTCACTCAGTAAAATTTTTCATGAATTTGGAGGAACTGATTCAAGTCTCTTATAATCCCAAGCAGAGAAAGAAAATCTTGTGGCTTTTTTCCTTGACCTGGAGAAAAAAAATATTTCATCTTCAAAAGTTAGCCAACTAGAAACTTGTGCAATAAAATGGAGGACATTGGGACTTTGCAAGTTTTAACTCTATCCGACTAGTTAGAGGGCAGTCTACTGTCTACAGTCCAGCCTTTAAGTCAGCGGTTCTCAACCTGTGGGTCGTGACCCCATTTGGGGTCGAACAACCATTTCATGGGGGTCACCAAACAACGCAGTCCGCCATTTTTCCCCTTTTCCTTAGTTATGCTACTCCCACTTATTCTATTGGCTTTTGAAAGCCAATAGAATAGACTCTATTCAAGAGACTCTATTCTATTGGCGTTCGAAAGCCAATATAAACTAAGGAAGTTTCGGTTTCGGAGCACGTGGCAGAAAGCGAGAGAGAACAACCAGCAGAAAGCAAGAGAGAGAACAAGCAAAAACAGTAAGTTTTGTCTCTGGCCTGCTGCTGAGCTTCCTCTGCTTGGCCACCGGACACTCCGGCGGCCCCAAAACACCCTGCCCGCATTTCCTGCAATTTCGCAGCTGGCTCACCGGCTACAAAACACCCCGCGGCTGCCAGCATTCCCGTAAGCCTCCTCCCCAGCCCACTGGCTCAGCCTTGTCCTTCCTCACCTGTCCCGCGTGGTGACCCAGCTGGTGGTTTTGGTGGCGTGGTCGATATCATAGTTGCGAGCTTCCTCCCAGCCTTTGGGCAAAGGCAGCTTCTGCCGGATCATTTTTCCCGGCAGCAGGCGCAGCAGCGAAGAGACGGACCGAGGCCAGAGGCGAACCTGCTCCCCCTCACCATCTGTTTGGCTGAGGCCTGACGTCTGTCCTGCTCCCCCTCCCCATTTGTTTGGCTGAGGATGTGGGAGGGCAGCTGGGAGCCGCTGCCTCCCGTCCTGCTCGCCCTCGCCACCCGTTTGGCTGAAGATGTGGGGGGCGGCGGCTGGGAGCCGCTGCCTTCCATCCTGCTCCCCTCCCCATCTATTTGGCTGAGGATGTGGGGGGCGGCTGGGAGCTGCTGCCTCCCGTCCTGCTCCCCTCCCCATTTGTTTGGCTGAGTATGTGGGGGGCGGCTGGGAACTGCTGCCTCCCGTCCTGCTCCCCTCCCCATCTGTTTGGCTGAGGACGTGGGGGGTGGCTGGGAGCCACTGCCTCCCATCCTGCTCGCCCTCGCCGCCCATTCGGCTAAAGATGCGGGGGAGGCGGCTGGGAGCTGCTGCCTCCCATCCTGCTCCCCCTCCATGTCCGTTTGGCACCATCTGCCTTTCGCTCTCTCTCTCTCTTCACCTGGAGGGAGAGGGAGAAAGAGGAAAGAGGAAAGAGAGAGAGAGAGGAAAGGAAGAGAAGAGAAAGAGGAAAGAGAAGAGAGAGAGAGAGGAAAAAGAAAGATAGAGGAAAAAGAGAAAGAGGAAAGAGAAAGGGAGAGAGAGAAAGAGGGAGAGGAAAGAGAAAAACGATTGAAAAAAGAGAGGAAAGAAAGAGAAAGAAAGAGGAAAGAGAAAGAAAGAGAAATAAGAGAAAGAGGAAAGAGAAAGGAAAGAAAGAGAGGAAAAAAGAGGAAAGAGCAGAGAAGAAAAAGAGGAAAGAGAGAGAAAGTTAGAGGAAAGAGAAAGAGAAATAAGAGAAAGGAAAGAGAAAGAGAGGAAAGAAAGAGAAAGTTAGAGGAAAGAGAGAAAGAAAGAGAAATAAGAGAAAGAGGAAAGAGAAAGAGAGGAAAAAAGAGGAAAGAGAAAGAGAAGAAAAAGAGGAAAGAGAGAGAAAGTTAGAGGAAAGGGAGAGAAATAAGAGAAGGAAAGAGAAAGAGAGCAAAGAAAGAGAGAAAAGAGAGAGAAAGTTAGAAGAAAGAGAGAAAGAGAAATAAGAGAAAGAGGAAAGAGAAAGGAAAGAGAAAGAGAGGAAAAAAGAGGAAAGAGAAAGAGAAGAAAAAGAGGAAAGAGAGAAAGTTAAAGGAAAGAGAAAGAGAAATAAGATAAAGGAAAAAGAAAGAGAGGAAAGAGAGAGAGAAAGTTAGAAGAGAGAAAGAGAAATAAGAAAAAGAGGAAAGAGAAAGAAAAGAGAGGAAAAAAGAGGAAAGAGAAAGAGAAGAAAAAGAGGAAAGAGAGAAAGTTAAAGGAAAGAGAAAGAGAAATAAGATAAAGGAAAGAGAAAGAGGAAAGAAAGAGAGGGAAAGAGAAAAGAGGGAGAGAGAGAAAGAAGAAAGAGAAAGGGGGAGAGGAAAGAGAAAAAAGATTGAGAAAAGAGAGAAAGGAAAGAGAAAGAAGAGAAAGAGGAAAGAGGAAAGAAAGAAGAGAAAGAGAGAGGAAAGAAAGAGAGGAAAGAGGATAAAAGAGACAGAAAGAGAAAGTTAGAGGAAAGAGGGAAAGAGGAAAGAGAAAGGGAGGAGAGAGAGAGAGAGAGAGAGAGAGAGAGAGAGAGAGAGAGAGAGAGGAAAGTAACAGAGAAAGACCCTTTTGACATCTAAAATGAAGATAACACTACATATATCCTTTTTTTAACCTTTATTTTATATATACACACACAAAGACACACACACACATACACACACATTAAAGGTAAAAAAAGGATATCTGCAGTGTTATCTTCATTTTAGATATCAAAAGGGTTTTGCGGCTCCCAGTGTTTTGTTTTCGGTGGGAAATGGGTCCAAGTGGCTCTTTGAGTGTTTTGGGTTGCCTACCCCTGGGGTGGGTGGACTCCCACGTGCTATTAACTTTGTTAGCAAATGGGAGGGGGGGTTGAACAAAGTTGCTTCATTTATTCATTCATTTATTGCACAATAAAATTGTTTAAAACCAACATTTTGTGTTATTCTAATGCACAACTGCACAAATATGCATGTAATCTCTGAGGAGGCTATCACATCTGGGCTACAAAAATTTGGTTAAAGCATTCGTGTTTGCTGATATTTATTTCCTTTAAACTGCTTTGCTTCTTCCATTTATTGTTTAAAGTGGTTTAATACTTCCATTTATTTCCATTTATTTCCTTTTATTCCCTTAAAACTAGTTTGAATCTTCCATTTGTTGCCATTTATTCTTTTAAAACTGATTTAATTGTTTTGTTTATTTCTGATCCACGAAACCTATAACCTCCATGCCATTCCTCCAGATCCCCACTATAATCTACAGTTCAAATGAAAGCAGCCTGTTCTTATTTATTATTTACTAACTTTCTGTAAATGTTGGTCCCACATTTAAAGGCAGGGTAAACATGCATTAAAATACATGCAGCGGCGGCACAGCATTAATGGTGGCCGGGGCTGTCTTTCTTGCCATGTCCATTTGGTGGCCACGGCCACTTGGCCACGCCCACTTGGTGACCACACCCACTAGACCACGCCCCCAGCACCCGGCAATGTAGAAACGAAAATAATTTTATGGTTGGGGGTCACCACAACATGAGGAACTGTATTATGGGGTCGCGGCATTAGAAAGGTTGAGAACCACTGCTCTAAGTCCTAGCTGGGCTCTACTGGCAGTCAGACAGACACCTAAAGCTTGCAAAGACCCAGCGTCATCCATTTTGTTGGTAGGCTAACTTTTGAAGATTTGGGTGGGGGGGGTTCTCTCCAGTTCAAGGGAAAAAGCTGCAGAAAGATTTTCTCTCCTTGCTTGCTTGGTTCCTCTACCCTTCCGCCTGGAGTCAAAGTAAGGTTTTTAAAAGGGGTAGAGATTAGACAGCAGAGGGGGAGAGTTTAGTTTTAGCACCTAATTGGGGTGGGGTGGAGGGAATCAATAAGTCTGTCCCTCCCAGCTTTTTTTTTTTTTTTTAAATTGTTTATTGAGCAAATGTGGCTTTCTGTGTGAAAGAGGGAGGAGAATAAGCAAGGAAAAAGTTTTCGGAAGCTGGTCCTGAAGCTGTCACTCACTTTATATGCGGGGGCTGGCAGAAGAGCTCCCAATGGCCAGATGGTTGGTACAGAAAGCTCTGAAAGGTTTTTATTTTGCCCCAGAAAAGTGGGGGTCCCTTGGCAGGAGGAAGTGGGGGTCCCTTGGCAGGAGGAAGGGCAGGGGCAGAATCAGGAAAAGCAGGTGTGCTGTCTTGCCAGTGACAAACATGTCACTGACAAGACAGTCATCTTGCATGCGGTGGCTGGCATGCAAGGCACCCAAGGGATAGGAAGTGGAGCATGGGATCTCTCAGGGTGAGAGAGGCCTGAAGCAGGTGGGCTTGTGCCTGCACTGGGCCTCCCAGGATCTCGCCACCCCTGAACTCCACTTAATAATGACCCATGCATTCATTTAACAAATGCACTGGAAAGATCAGGGATGGCTGGTTATTACTTGAGGCAGTTCATTTAATGTTGTCCCAAATTCCAACTGTAGTCGTAACTCGAGGACTACCTGTCCGTAGCTCATGGTTGTACTGTGGAGTCCTTGGTGCTCTTTGAGCTTGGTCTGCAAACAAACAACCAAGCTCAGAAAGCACGAAAGACTACGCAATGATTAACAATATTGCACAGGAACGTCTAACCTGGTGAACAGCCAGGTCTTAAGGGACTTCTGAAAGGTTATCATGGATGAGGCCAATCTGATCCTGGAAGGGAATGGTGTTCCAAAGGGCAGGTGCAGTGACAGAAAAGGTTTAAGGCCTTGTGTGAGACAGATACTTCTTGACATAACACTGAAAATTCTGTGATATTACAACTGATATTCTTCTAGATTTAGAAGAGCCAGCCTACAACTAAACATTGGTATCTGATCCAGGAAGCTTTCAGTATTAGCCTTAGAAGAATGATGTATTTCCTGGAGGCAGATAATATCAAGCTTTTCTTATTTATAGTTAAGTCATCATTTTTTATTGTTTAACTGATTATCTAAACGTTAAAATTAAATGGTAGACTTTCTCAAATTAGCATAAGAGATGTATAATTTAATGGCATCTACCTTAATTGATATTTTGTTCTTTTTATCCAATGTACTTTTTAAAATGTACTTTGACAGATAATATTTCTACCATAATGTCTTTTAAGAGAAGAAAAGAAAAACATCTTAGACAAAAATAAAATCCATTAAGAGACAAAGCCCTTCACAGAGAGGACTCTGTGGGATCATATTTTCCAGATTTCATCTCCTTAGGTTGTATAACTAAAGAAAACATTGTGCTGACTTTGGTGTGAAATAAAAGAAAATAGAGAAATTAAGCTTACAGTACATTTAGTGCAACTATAAATTTAAAATATACCTCTCAAACAATGCCCAAAAGAGGAAAACATGGCCCCAAAATTGCCTCCCACCCTTCTCTGACTTCTTGATTTTATTACTTGACCTGCTTTGATCCCCAGGAGCTTAAAAAATAAAGCAGAAATAACAATTAAATACATTCTCTTCCTCAACTGTAAAAATCACCCTTCCTTGTTCTAACCATTACCAATTTTTAAAAGCTAAGGAGTGCGATTGTGCGAACTGCTTAGGTAATGCTGCCAAAGAGCTTGAAACATTTTCTAGGACAAATATTTTTATTTAAACCCTATCTTTCCAGTGTAGACTTATTAAATAAATCTGACCAACAACAAAGCTTTGAGTCCTCCCTAAATAGACAGAATCCTCATTCTCTTTTCTAATTTGTTTGACTAGAGATGAACAAAAGTTTATACAGGAAATATAGCCTATATACAAGACAATATAGTATTTCTGCTATTTATCTAAAAACATAAGATCGTATTAGAAAGCAATTATCATATAACCTGCAATACAACACTAAGGATTAGTCTTTGTAAACGTCTGGTTTAGTAAACATTCCTCTTATATATGTTCTAACTACTGTTTCTAGTCTATCACATATTGTTCATTCGAGCTTCAGAAGTAAATTCGTCTCAGTAGTAGTGCAATCTTTTATGATCCCTAGCAAAAGATCCTGAGGTAGAAATTCAATAACCTGAGGTAGAAATTCAGTACGCTTTTCCAATATTAAAGCAATCAACATTAAACATAGGATCATATTAAGAAGCTGTCCTCAAAACCTGAAAATACAGCATGAGGTATTACTCTTTGTAAACGTCTGGTTTGGTAAACATTCTTTGCTCCTCACGTCAAACCTCGACTATACACCTGATACATTTTATTTTGATTGGTGTTTCTCTTATATATATGGTCTATCTACTGTATCTAGTCTATCACGTATTGTTCCTTCGCGCTTCAGAATTAACTTCGTCTCAGTATTGTGTATGTGATCATAAATGCTGCTCCCTCAACTACAGTACTACAATCTTGCCCACAGATACACAAACATGACCCTTGTTGATTTGGTAGTTTAGATGAATGCGAGCATAGAATTCTTTGACGTTCACTAACCAGTGTACAGAAGATGCATTGGCATTGTGCTATTGTTGTCATCTGCTCCACAGGATACTCCCCAAGGCAGAGTTTACACAACACAAGAGGATCAAGCACCAAGTCCCAAGTAGGTCTGTATCTGGCTGTAGTCATTGCAGAATAATCTGAAAAGGAAAGGGAACAGTAAATCGGTTTTTTAAAAAATCTGGCAAAATTTCATGTTTCCTTTATTCTGAATATAGTAAAAAGTTGTCCAAACAATTTTTCAAGCAGAAGTGAGCGGCATAAAGGTCATAGATAGCTCTGTCAACTTTCTTTTATTTGTCACTCTGAGTTTCCTGATTTTGTACTGCCAAAATAATAACCATTTTTTTTAAAAAAAGGACAAAATATACTTTGATAAATTCAACTCACATATTTTATTATTTCCCATCATTCCCAAAATTTAATTGTTGCTGTTGATGTCAGTCTGTGGGCTTTGGCCTGGGCATGTCCTAGAACAGGGGTCTTCAAACTTGGCCCTTTTATGTCTTTGGACTTCAACTCCCAGGAGGAATTCTGGGAGTTGAAGTCCACAAGTCATAAAAGGGCCAGGTTTGAAGACCCCTATCCTAGAGGATAACTAACTTTATTCAACACTGGGAAAACTACATCAAATGAATAAATTGCACTAAGTATATCCATTCACAAATGAATGGATTAAGTCAAGGGAAAACCTGTTCATTGCTTACTCTGAATGTCAGTTTGGTACCCTGGTTGTGCATATGAAATGTTTTAACCAGAATATTCATCATATCCTTCACAACATCAAGAAGCCCATCAATAATCCTGTTTTAAATAACATTTTGGATGTATTATTATTATTATTATTATTATTATTATTATTATTATTATTATTATTATTATTATTATTATTTACAATTTTTATACCGCTTCCCTCCCGAAGGACTCGGGGCGGTGTACAGCCCAATTAAAACAACAATACACAAAAATTAAAATTATTAAAAATAAATTAAACAATTTGGCCTAATATTTAAAAACCCAACTAAAAATACAATCCCCTAAAAACAGTTATGGCCATGTAAACATTCAGAGACGCTCTAATGCTAGACTGAGTGTTATTTTCCCAATAATTGCCCCAAGATGCTTCTGTAGAAGTGTCCCCTCCCACTCCCATGTGATTTTGCAGCTGGTAAGAGTTTTGAATTGTACTACAGCGCATGCTGATCTTCTCTGCTTTGATGAACTTGTTCTTTATCCCAGTAACAATTGGAATCAGAGACTAGAAGAAGGCAGAAAAAGTATATGAGTACATGATTGCTGCTGCTCTTATCCCAGAGTGTTCTAAAGACAATTTAGCTATCCTATAAACATAAATGGCTTGGGTTTATTTAAATGTCCAAAACATACATGCACCTTAATACTAGCAAAATAATATACAATCATGCTTAATAATATACAAAGAACAAGTCAGTGTTGATTCCTGGCAACTGCTTCCATTTGTCCCTGAAGTTTTCTTGTTAAGGTTTTTGGAAGTGTTTTACCACTGCTTACTTTCTCAGAGAGAAGGTGAGGCCCAAGACCATCCAGATGGTTTTGTACCTAAACAGGACTAGCCCTGATTTCTAGCCAGTTGCCTTAACCTCTACACCATATTGACTGTATAAGCAAATTTAAGAACAATGTGACTTTATTACTTTTTATATTCAATATAAAAGAAGTGAAGTTACAATTTAATTCTCCCTCTCACTCCCTTTGGATATTACTTTAGCTGATATATGCCTTTTTTCCATATCACTACAGTACTAATTGTAAGCAGAAGCCTTTAAGCATTACACAATCACATTTGTGATTCCACCACTTGTTGAGGAAACAAGAACTATTATTGAATTCTTGGCCATCTAGAAGTATGGTGCTTGTTTTTCATTACAATTGGCAGCAACTAGATAGAAAACAAGAAAGGAAAGGGGAGGAAAGTTCAAGCAATCTTATTTTCTGTGGATGTTGTGGCTCATTTCTTCTTGAATTTTGTTCCAAAGAAAAAAGGAAATAAAAAGTCATTGAACATATACTAGCTTCAACTTGAAATCCACTGTCATTATGTGAAGTTCTACAAAAGTGTGTTGCATTTATACAGGAAGGAGGAGAGGGGGGAGAGAGAGGAAGAGGGAGAAAGAATAATTATACGTATATTAAACCACAAGCTCTTAGTTTTCTCCTCCTCCTCCTCCTCCTCCTCCTCCTCCTCCTCCTCCTCCTCCTCCTCCTCCTCCATAGTTGTAGGGTTAGGATAATCTGAGTTTGAGTCAAGGAAACACTAAAAAATGACAGCAACAGGTATAGCAAACATAGCCATGGTGGAACTAAAGCAAACTTAGTGCTTGGGATATTTTGCACATCTATTTGACTTCTAGTCATTCCTGACCTTATCCCTTTCTGTTTTATCACATTTCTTAAGTAATCCATTCCTACTGCACTTCAGTTTATTTGTATATGGCCCTTTATGGCAATGGGCCAGGATACTTGCGGGACCGTCTTCTGCCTCATGAATCCCAGTGACCGGTTAGGGCACATAGGGTTGGCCTCCTACGGGTCCCGTCTGTTAGACAATGCCATCTGGCGGGGCCTAGGGCTAGGGCCTTCTCCGTTGCTGCCCCAGCCCTCTGGAACCAGCTTCCCTCAGAGGTTCGTACTGCTTCCTCCCTCCTAGCTTTCCGGAAACTATTGAAGACACATCTATGCAGACAGGTTTGGGGCGTGTGAGCTGCACTCTGCCCCTGGGCCTTTGATTGTGATTGTGTGTGGTATGAGTGTTATATATTATCTTGTTTTTATATAGTATTTTAAGTAGTAATTTTAACTGATCCTATGCTTTGTTTTTACTTGTATTATTGTTGTGAGCCGCCCTGGGTCTGAGGAGAAGGGCGGCATATAAGTCTAAATAAATAAATAAATAAATAAATAAATAAATAAATAAATAAATAAATAAATAAATAAATAAATAAATAAATAAATAAAATAAAAAATAAAAATAAATAAATATGGTCGTCTTTTGCTTCTTTTTTAACTATCATTCATTCTAAGCAGTAGACCATGTTCTATCTACAACCTTTCTTCCAAAATCTGCAGATCTTACAATTTTCCTATTTCCTCTTATAGAGAGATTATATGTTTTCTAACAGATCCTCATTTTTTTTTCAACATTATGAAACTCCACATGTAAAACGCATTTCGGCATTACAAGATCATATTGGAAATTGCAAATGTGAGAAAAGTGTCTCATCCATTTCTATTCAAATAATTACCCTACATCAGAGGGTGAGTTATTGTAGTATTATCCAGTATGGTATGCTTATTAACACTGAACTAGATATAGCAAAACTCAAATCGATTTCCCATTGAATCACTGAGATTAGTGGTAATCACTGAGATTACTTTCCACTTGACAAAACACTGAAATGTGGGACAGATCACCAACTAACAAGTGTTATATCATGGAAATATGATATAAAACCTAAAGGTCTGCTAGGCCAACCCCTGCCAGGGCAAAAAACCTCAGATCATCTTAGATAAATTTTCTTTGTATAAAAGCCTCCTGTGGCGGAGCACCCATGGCTTCAAGAGGCAGGTTGTTCCACTGCTTAATAGTTATCACAATCAGGAAATTCCTTATTTCGAATTTGGATCTCTCTCGGTTAAGCTTGTATCCATTGATTCTTGCTCTACCCTTGGGCAGTACAGAGAATAAATCCACACCCGTTTCCCTATGACAGGGGTCCCCAACTCCTGGTCCGTGGGCTAGTACCAACCCGCAGCATGCCAGCAACCAGCCGCACAAACAAGTGAAGCAGACAGCAGTGAAGCAGACAGCACATGAAACCAGGCCTCCTCTGGTGCATGGAAAAACCTTTCTCCACAGAACTGGTCCCTGGTGCCCGAAAGGTTGAGGGCTGCTGCCCTATGACACCCCTCAAGCATCAGAAGATTGCTATTATGCCTCCCCTTAGTCTTCTCTTCTTCAGGCTAAGTATGATTGTACTTGTAAATGATCTTCATAGGATTTAACCTCCAAGCCCCTTATATCTTAAAGGAGAAAATGGCTATTTTATTCCCATGTAATTTTACAACTTCTGGAATGCCACGGTATTTTCTACTTCACTACTATCGCAGCTAAGCATCAAATGCACACAGGTCGCTGAAGAAAGGAGATCTGATGTTAGTTGGTAAGACAAAAAAATGGTTCATGTAATGCAGCTAACAAAGAAATTCACATACCTGCCAATAGCCAAGAGATAATAGAACACACAGTATTTTCAAATCTAGGGTTGTGTTATTTCCTATTTAAAGTACTACAGCCTTAGCTTTGTGCATTGCCGTGTAACTGTTAAGGGCAGAGATTTTTTTTATTAGGAAAAAGAATGCTTGCCTTTCCCTTTTTCTATTGTCAAAGAAGGTCCACAGGAAAAAACAAAACAAAAATTTATCTAAGTCTTTCTTTCTCATATTTTCAAGACATTGGAGAAAGCAAGAAACACAATGTGGGCTTGTACTTGGAATTTTAAAATTATTTAAGAGCTGCTTCATTTCTTCTTTCTTGCTTGTCCACTCAAATCAGTCCTCTAGGTCTGAGGATCACTCCTTTTTTTGTAAGCAGACATTAATCTACTCTGCTATTATTCTGGGCCTTTTGAACAGCTAGCAGTCCCTGGCTGCAAATCCGAAAATGACTACTAAGCTAAATGTTGCAGGTATGCTATTCTAAAAACTGTTTTTTGTTGTTAATTATGAGTAGAGAATCCTGCAAAGGATGATCAAGAAAACATCACAAGTAATTCCAAGGAAAAACTGATACGGTAACAAGATAGTTAAGCCTTTATTTAAGACACTCTGGCCTCTTTCCTACTGCAAGATATCCCCTCCCAGAGAAGTTTTGCAAAAGAAAAACAGCATTTGAGCTAACTTTACACATGGTTGTCATTTTTTTAGCTAATGTGAGCCATCCCAGAGATAGTAGCTTTTTTAAAAAGGAGATAGAAACATAGAAATGTGATACATAAATAAATGTTCCAATAACCCCAAAACCCAGCATGGAACTGCATGTCCTTAGAAATTGATTGCCTGGTTTGCCTGGTTTTTACACTGTGAATTGGTAGTTTTAATTGATTTTGTGTTATACTTGTATTTTTGTTGTGAACCGCCCTGAGTCTTGGGAGAAGGACAGCATATAAGTCTAATCAAATCAAATCAAATCAAATCAAATTAAATGCTAAAGTAAATTATCATTAGATTAGTACTGCCGTACACAAGGAATGATTCAATAACATTTCTGATGCAAATTTGTGATAGTTTTAGAGCTTTAGAATATAAATATTGTACTCTTTGTCTCTAGAATAGAACAACTGGTTCCTTATTTGTGAATAGTTCAACCAAATCCGCTTGCTGGTTATTACGCATGAACAACTAATGTACAAGTTCTGCATGTTTATTTTTTCAGTGGTTGAATAAGAAAATATTGTTCCAGAGAGAAAATAAATTTCAGTAAGCATGGTACATACATATAAATTCAAGATTCAAAGTAGTTATCTATGATTGTATTACTCAGATTAAATAAATGAATTAAAAATTAGGAAACATTGAGCCAATAACACATAATCTATAAAATTTATATAGGTGAATTAAAAACAGGAAAGTAGATGGCCTTTAATAAACATATCCTCAATGACAGTGTTTATGCCTTCATCCCAGACTTTTATCTACTGGAATATTGTGACTGTAATTCTATGCCTAATTAATTGGGAATAAGATTTTTTAGTGAAATGTCAAGTCGCTGCCAATTAGGGGCATCCATAATGGTAGTCAGACAACAACATGGGGAGCCCTAAGTAGGAAATGATGTCTCATCCCCTTTTAATATGCATTGCACATATCACAGATACATAAAAAGAGGCAAACCTTCCATCTTCTGTTGGTGCCATTTTGATGCTGTTGACCATTACTAATGTGGGTGGGATGGATGGATGGATGGATGGATGGATGGATGGATGGATAGATAGATAGATAGATAGATAGATAGATAGATAGATAGATAGATAGATAGATAGATAGATAGATAGATAAACACTGACATAAACAAACAGAATAAATTGTAGTCTATTCTCTCTCTCTCTCTCCCATTCACTCACTCACTCTATTTTTGCCTGCCTTTTGTCTCATTTTTCATTAGTTGGTTTTTTTAATGCTTGCTGATCTTTACTGAATCAACCAGAGCTGTATATATATATATTTTTGGTAGTTGAAATGAGTAGTATGTGTGCATGGTTTCATCGGCATATATAGAGGGATTGACTGGGAGTGTGCCAGGTACAAACTAAACTGGAAATTACTCCCAGTAATTTTCCAACATGTCTGAAATGTTGCATTTACACAGCTTCTGCTGCTTAAAACTATTTCCAGCTCTGATTCCTATGGCCTATTTATCTAGGAAAGTCTAAGCAAAGGCCCTCCTGCTTCCAAGTGCAAGGTCTTTTAGTGTCATAGTTTGAAATGTCTAAATGCAGGGCTTTTTTTCTCACAGAACGCCCAGAACGGAGTTCCGGCACCTTTTTTGGATGAAACTTTGTTTGGTAGGCAAGGTGGGTTGTATGACATGTGTGAGTTCCGGCACCTTTTTTTTTTTTTTTTTTTTACAAAAAAGCACTGTCTAAATGAAACCTAGTTTTTGCCACTCCATTTTCCAGCAATAGTTATTTGAAAAATTTCTAGTGCAATAAACTCATAACATTTACAGCTACTGCACTCTTCATGTTTTATAATTTTGGAAGGATTGCTACAGTCTGATTCTTTTAAATCAAGCAACACTTCTTTTCCTCACAGTGTGCCTCCATAAACTAAGAATATTCCTTGTTGGATCTGAGCAGAAATTCCAAGTTATGTTCAGAGTGGTTTATTCCCCCCCCCCGCCCCATTTTTACACTTGCTTCCCCAAGGTGAATTCAGACTGTTTTGACAATGTGAATTAGAAAATCTAAATGAAAAAATTTAATTTCTGCCTCATATGATAAAGTTATTTTGAAATATATATCATACATAGTTAAAACAACGTTACCCTATTAAATGAAAATGTTTCAGTTACACCAATTTAAAAATAAAATACACAACAAATGGGGCTTAAGCCCAAATATCTAGGATTTTTAGCATGAATTACAGCAAAGGTCTAAAATTATTTCCTCCAAATTAAAAAAAAAACACAGAACCCTCATGATAACTTGGATGCGACCATTGAAAAACAATGACATTTCTATTGAAGGACTCTGTGATATGGGAAGGTGCCTCACAAAACATTGGTGACCCTTCTAGAAACACTGCCCACGGCAAAGGAAAAAAAAAAAACATCTATGAGAGTATTCTGAACAAACTCAAAAAGGAACTATTCATGGACTCTCATCTGGAAGGAAAATCATAGCAGACCAATCTAGATCCATTTACATCTAGATTGCCACCTCAGAAGAGGGTGAAGATGAAAGTCCTCACCCACATGATAGTCCCAATGCTAGGTATCTTGCTGGCGGAGTAATTCATCATGATATCACAGTATGCTGCAATTTACACAATCCTATCAGAACCTGGGCCTCAAGACCACATAATGACAGCATACATGAGATTCATTGTGTATATGTCATCATTTTGGTGTCACTGGGTTTGCTGCAGAGGACGCTAAATTCTGATTAGACTCTTCCTGCTGGTTTAACAATTTGTGGGTGAAAATCCTTTCCACTCTATAGTCAGGGTAGCCTTACTGATACTGATGGGATCAATTTTTAAGTGTGCTTTATACTGCAGCCTTATTTTAATATCAAGCGTAGTTTTGCTGAGTACCTCTTCTTCAGTTAAACAAAAAGTCCATACTCCTCAAAAGTCAGATAACTTTTGATCCTTCTTCTAGCACCACCTATGTCCAAACAAAATTAAAACAATTGGAAGTGTCAGAAGGGACAGGGCTTTTATAGGTTTGGGCACACAAGCTACAAAAATATCACACAGATATTTCATGAGAATGGCCAGGAATCATGTAACTACTATCATGCCTACATCTTGAAACCCTGCCCAACTTCATTTGCTCAAATTTCCCTTTGGACAGTGTGCCCACTGGCATTAGTATTGCATGCACCAAAAAGCCAACACAGGCCATATTGTGCTGGCCATGCTCCGCAAAGCAGGACAAGTTGTCCTGCCAAGGAACTATTCTGGGAAGAATTTTCCTTTAAGGCTGTTTTACCTTTGCTAGCCTACCTATGTCAATGGTAATAATATTTGGGACTGAGGGAAGAGTGCCAACACAGTGCTTTCCTTAGTAAGCCACACTGCTTATTATAAAGCACATGCTTGTGTGTTTCATAGTTCTGCATTCCAAGGAATGAAGGGCCTGTGGTAGACCATCAAATGAAATCCTCCTTTGACCATGTCCCGATGTGACATCCAATATGTCCGTACTTGAGCCTCAACTAGCCACAGGTTTTTATTTTAACTAGAAAACAGATTGTGTTACTATTATTACTTCTTTCAGATTCCATCACCTGAGGGTTGGGGGGAGAGGTAAAAATACACCGTTATTTTAATTGTTTACCATCCAATCCTATTCGGTTCAACTGGGAACAGCATAAAGGATCACAACCCTCAGTGGCTGGCATCCTTTTTTTTTTCCTTCCAGGGAAAAAAAAGTTTATTGATTTTTTAGTTATTTTAGAACCTTAACCTTGGGTAAGCTAGGTCAATTAAAGTTTAACCTTAAATAATGGTAGCAATGTGTAGGATTAAAGCATGCAGGGAAAACTCTACTTGCCTACTAAAAAAAACAGAGGCTCATTTTCAATCAGCAGGTATTATTTCAGTAAGAAGGAAGATAAAACCTTTTAAATAAATATTTCATTGGAAATTATTAAGAGGCCACAGCTTCAACAAAACAAAAAAGCACATTCTAAAAGGCAATATTTTAGGTGGTGATCTAAAATTCAAAATACAGTTTATGCTCTCCGAGGTCAATCTAAACCAAAACCCACAAAGCCCTGCCCTCTCTTCTGGGAAGACCACAGATGGAGAAGGATCCCAGTAACCCCTTGAGTCATGTGGTAAAACAATTTCAGCTCTGGGGGTATACTCAACTATTTAAAGCAATCACGTTTTGCCAACAATGAATCTTTTTCTGGGGCACACTCTTTCATTATTGCCTTTTCCTATTTACTTTAATTACTGTTTTTTTAAGGACAGCCTTATGGCACAAAATTATCATCCCAAACGTAAAAATAGATCTTGGCTTCCAAGAGGGTACCACCTCAAGTTTTCTGTTTCTAAAACCGTACAACCTAAATTATACTAGAATGCTTAAGTTAGCATTTTCAAGTTTCCCCCTCCCTGCAAACATTCCCACTAAAAGGCACAGATAGGTCAATGAGAACAAGAGTGGTAGCACGCCACTGTCTCAGCTCTGCCAGTCATCAACACGTATGATCAATGTTATCTCACTATTATGTCCCAGCCTAAACCCTGACCGAAAAAGATAATCCATTTCCTCCAGAGCTCTCTGAAGCCATAGCCTGATTATCATTTCCCTAAAACTTGATGAAAAATATTGAAGGTTGTTAGGTCCAGCAATGAAAGTTGTCCATGGCTATTGGGTCATTCAAGACAGGCAGGACCATCCCCCTCTGACAAGAAGACAATCACTACTGTTTATTCTCATATTGTTCTCTACAGAATCCAAGCCACTGGATAGCTAGAATATCCCTTAAAACAGCCTTGTAAGTGATCCTGCAGCTCCTCCTTCTCCAACAAGGATTTAGTCACTTTTGGCCAGGGCCACAAGATGCTTATCTGAGGACACAATAAAATGAGAGAAATAGCTACATTTCACTCTTCTTATCACCACCATATAATCCTTAATATAGGCTTTTTTTTAATCATTGGCTTTCTCTAGTGGAATTCTAGGTGTGCTCCAAATGCTTCATCTTTCTGGAGCTCTTTGGAAACCCAAGAAGCAGTCCAAATACTGCCCAAGTGACTAGTAGAGTCCAAACAGAACAGTCAGTAAAGCTGTTGCCACATCCCCACCACACTAGACCAAAATACATTAAAATGAAAGCTTCACCATGCTCATTTGGTCTGTAAAACTTGCTGTGCTGGTCTCTGCATCAGCTTCTCATCTACCATTTGCTTCCCATTATTGCTGCCTCCTCAACCTCTGCTCACATGAGCCACAGTCCACTTCCAAATGGCCAGAATCAGATCTTCCACCACTCCCAACACTTCCAAAACTCTTTCTCCTTTCAACCTCCAACAAAAATCACAACTGCAATTCCAAACCCTCCACAAACATTCAACACTTTTGGACACCATCTGGTGAAGGCATTTTGAGGGGTGTCAAAAATAGCACTGGGAAAGGATCTGTGTCTTCTGCATAAAATAATAGTAATAAATTTGTTTTAAAATATGTTAGAAGGTTGAGAGTTCATAACATGAAATCTGGTAAGGAATTAACATAAATGCTGAACAGCAAGGAAACAGGCCCGCTTAAACATTCCCTGAGTCGAAATACAGTGTGTAAGGTGTCTCTACCGATTGAATCTTTGTGTGTTTGCATGACGGTTGTAGGTAAGCAGAAGCAGGCATTTATTTATAAAAGAAGCCTTAAGAATTTCCCATAAGGTTTCTGTAGAGATGGAGTCAACAGTACTCTTAAATTGGAGGGATTCCGCATATATTAAGGATATTATAAAAGAGTCTCCGAAGACATGCAGAGTCCTCTTCCTTTTCTACCCAGCATGTGACAATCTGCCTCTCTCACATGCTTTAAGAAGGACAAGTTGTACAAGATGGTCTTGTTTTGCATGGTCCTGAATATCATGCAGATCTTCTGAAAGCTGTCCAGCAAGCACCAGTTTTCAAAAATCAAAGGTAAGAAGACGCAGCCTTTCCTGTTCTCAGAGAAATCCACACCACATAGTTATTCTCAACATGCAGCATTTCCCCACCACATTTCAACCTCTCATCTTTCTTTTCATCAGCCTTCAGGAAGCAAACAGAGAACTAAAATTTAGTTTATTTATTTATTTATTCGGATTTGTATGCCACTCCTCTCCGCAGACTCGGAGCGGCTCACAACATACAGGTTTTGGTTTACAAAACAAGCTTACCTTATCATAAAATGAAGAAACAAGCCATGCAGCTAAAATATTTATTTACTGACCATCCAACTTGCAAAACCTGACTTTAGGCAGCTCACAATTGGTTAGAAACATAAAAAGCAAAGGAACTAAAACAAAACAAAACACAACAAACCTCTAGAATAACCATGGTTAACCATCACATCTTCCTTACAGTCTTTCTTTTTTGAACCGGCTCAGTCAAAGCTTTGGCTCAATGCCTAGGATAAGAATCAGGCTGTCGGCTGTATGGAAAGTTAATAGACGCAGGGCCATCTGAATCTTGGGGGAATGCTGTTCTATAGAACAGGTGCTACAAAAGGGAAAGAATACTCCTGGGTCTTGCCAGGTTACATTGTTTTGTAGAAGGAACTAAAGTATGACTAGTTTGCTGGATCTCATGGGGCAATTTGAGTTAATTGGAAACAGATGGTCCCACAAATAAGCCATGCCCTTTAGTGCTTTATAGATAATAGTATCTTGAATTGTATCCGGAAACTTACTGTGAGCCAAAGTAGTGGTGTTACATGAGTGTAACAAAGTGCATCCATAACTGGTTGGGCTGCTACATTAGTTACAGCCTCTAGGTGGTTTTCAAGGGCAGCCCCTTGCACACTGCATTCCAACAGTCTGAGAGATGACCAAGTCATGGAGTTGGACCTCCCCAAACCAGCAATGGGCACAATTAGCAACAAGATAAACGTATGAAAAGAAATTCTTGGCCACAGCTGCCATTCATTTTTTAGCAGGAGTTGAGAGCCCAAGAAGACCTCCAATAGCTCAGAAGGGCACCTACAGGGAACTTATTTTCAGGACTGGTGGGTGAAGGGTGAGCTTCTGAGATTCTTTCTGTAGCAGGGGATTGATTCAAAAGAGATCGGGTTGGAGAGAAAGCTTGGACAGGGAACACACACACACACAATTTTCCACAATATTGTGGAACATTTTCCACAATAATTGCCATATGGAAAATTTCATGCTACTATATAACTTTTTTTAGTTAAAATGGAATGCTGAACAACATCACTTTAAAAATAGTATATCTCATATCTTACCTTTATCCCTCTCCTTGACCAGTCCATAATTTGCGTTATTCCAGAAAGATACAGGAAAAGAAAGCAAATATTTGACAATGCTGTTTAGAGCTAGATTAAATAAAATCTCCTTCAAGATGAGCTCAGTTCCTAGTTATGTCCATAACATTTTCTCAGAAACAATAATGAAGTGGTTTGTTACTCTAAATTTTCTATATTATAATTTTAAAAAGAATAATAAAGAATGTTGTGTCACTTTTAATTTAATACTGACCATATTTTACCATTATATCTATATAGCAAACAACAGTTGAACCAGCTACAATTAGCTGGATGGAGCCAAAATGAATAAGAGAAAGCATTTCAGCTGAATACTCCAGAAAGAGAGCTCTTTCAAAATTAAAATAACTTTAATGTTACATTGAGAGTCTCTTTGGATTCAATATAAATGGAACTAGATGAAAAAAAATAAGTAATTTTAAACTATAAACTTTTCCTAGTGTTTAGGAAAGATTTTTAATTACAAAACAACATAATTAAGGACAGGAAAAATTCGTGGAAAAAACACATCACTAAAATTCATTATTTTTTCTGCATTTAAACAACCTTCACCGTTGGGTTTTTTTTTGGGGGGGAATAGCATTTCTCTAAATGATGTTTTGCAAGTCCAATCATTTGAAATAAAAAACATTATCTCAGGTAATCTCTTTTTTCAAAGAATGATATACATTTAATTCAGGAATTGATAATCAATCAATTTCCACATCAGATTAATGTATGTTCAATTATAAATCAATCCTATATTATTGTTTTTACTGTATTTTTAAACTCAGAAAAGTCATACTTAAAATGACATTATATACATTTTACATATCTTGTCCTTATAAAACACATTTTTCGAAGAATTATATCACTAAATTTGGAAAAATGTGAAAGTTCCAATTAACATATGAGTGTTTAGAAAATGAACTAGAAATACTTTAGCATCATTAATGACAGTACTTATACACAGGACAACCAAGCCCCAAAACAAAATGTAAAATCTAATTCTAAAACCTTAAGAGTTGTCTAAATGGAAATTACTCAGTGGTGGGATTCAGCCAGTTTGCACCACTTCGGCAGAACCGGTAGCTACTTTTTTGTTGCCCAGGCTCAGAATGGACTTCCAGAAGCAGCATCCACACAGAGAACTGGTTGTTCACATATTTGAATCCCACCACTGAAATTACTGTGCTATGTCTTCATACCAACCATATAACTCCCCCCAGCTTTTTTTTTAATCAGTGAGAGACTTGATGAAGCCAGTTCTAAATGTGTTCATCCTAGACCACAGAGCACAATTAAAATCTACTTTAGCTTTCACCACAATACAGTGATAGATAGATTTCTTCCTTCCCTTTAGATGCAATTTACAGGGGAAAAAATGACCTGTGTAGGCAAGGTTATGGTTATATTAGTAAGAAACTGCTGTTGCAGTTATCCTTCCAGTATTGCAAAAAATGATTTCACTTTTTTAGGCGCAACTATAATAGTAGAAAGAGCTGTAACTGACTTACCGTATATGAGATGCATCCTTTCACTGAATGTATGAGTCTAAGAACATTAATAAAAGGTTTGATGCGCAGAAGGCATTTTTCCCCAATGGATGGCAATTTTTTTTCCTTTTAAACACCAATGCTATGTTATAAATCACATCTGAAATTTCCCTGTCCCCAAATTAGCTTCGTATGTCCTTATGAAGGCCACAGCTTAAATAGGATAGGCACTAAGCAATGTCATTGAGTCACTGCAGATTATTTCTTAATCCAGGATGTTCGTTTATTATCACATATTATAGCTACCCATCTCACTGAATACTCTGGACATTGTATACAATAAAAAAATCCAAATACTGATGATAGCTGTTAATGATGCACTGATGATATTATCTAGTTGGGTAATGAAATATCTGTAAAACTACCAAGCTCACAGAGCATCAAGGACCCCACGATCCAAATACAACTGCTTTAAATGTAAAATAAAATGCACTAAGTTTTGGGGAGAGTCTAGCCCAGGTACAGCAGATTTATACAAGGCAAATAGACCTGGATGAGGGGCAGAAATAATGTGCTTGATCCATTTTCTCTTATTGTATAGGGATTATAAATGATCAGTTAGCTATTATGAGTCCATTTGAGAAACTTCAGGGAGTTGCATTGCCATATGCTGAGTTTTAGCGATTCATTCAGCTCATATTTTTAAATTTAAAAAAAGCTTAAGGATGAATGGGGAAACCTACACGTTAATCAATAAGTCACTGAATTGGGACTGGGCTCCGAAGATTGGGGGTTATGCTTGTTGTTAAAACTGCAATCTAAAAAATATCATTTTTTTCATCAATCTGGCTAGATTCTAATAGCCAAATATGAAGCATTTTTCACATGTTTGATATTAGCTTGATTAGGGGCAAACTGATATGGGACAAGAAGCAGCACTTTAATTCAACATGTTGAATTCAATTCAATACAGCCAAACTGAAATGCAAAAGAAATCAAGCTTTCATCTGGAAATTCATTCAAGCATCATCCCAATTAATTAGAAATAAAGAGTCAGAAAAAGCTGTAATTTTCTAAGAACAGAGTTTGAAAATTACTGGTGTAGGAAAGGAATAATTAACAAAATATCATCACTGTATGATTTGTATTTTATTACATAAGATTACACAATACATAAAAACTCTCAGCTGGTAACAAAAACTTAGCAATTTGCTTCATTAATTCCTTCTGTGGATAGCAACACATTTAGTGGTATTTTAAAAAGGGAACAGATTTCTGGTATAAAACTAAACTATTATTATGCTGACAGAACCTAAAGCAATTATATTTTACATGAAAAAAATGTCTCTGCTAAGAGATAAAGGCTCAGACTAATGTGACTAAGGGCAGCCCTATTGGATCAAGTCAAAGCCCATTATTTTGCTTCTCATAGGGGCCAACCAGCAGTGTGAGGGTTGCTTGCAAGAAGGCAAGGGAGACAAAAACTCTCTTCCATTAAATCTTCTGCTGTCCCCAACCAGAAGTAACACTGAATCTTCCAGCCAAGAAAACCTGGGATAGACCTATCCTTCATCACTTTATTCAAACTCATTTCAAGATAATAGACATCACATCACATTGTAATGAATATTGTGGATTAATACTTTGCTTGCTTTTGTCTGTCTTAAAAGTTTTCCTGATAAACATCATTGGACAGTTACTAGCCCTAGAGTTTTGAGAGAGAAAAAAACCTCTCTCATTACTTTCTCAGCATTATGCATGATTTTATACATTTTAACGGTCCCCCCTCCCCCCCTCTTTTTTCCAAAGCTAAAGAGTCCCACATCTTGTAGCTTGTGCTCACAGGAATATTGTTTGGAGCCTCTGATTTTAGTGATCATTTATGCCTGCCTATTGCCATAAGAAAGATTTGATTGCCCTCTTCTACAATTTTTCAACTCTATTACAATATACACACAATTCAGTGGACCTTGTTCTAAAATTTCCCAGATCTTTCCTGGATTCCTTTTTAAAAACTGTTGTCACATTGGCTACTTTTCAGGACTCTGGAACTGAACCCGAGTACATATCATTGTTAGAATTAATATTAAAAATTGCTAGCAATAATACTAGTGCTGTAATTTCACACTGAGTTTTATGAATTTGGGGGTGGTGGATGCCCCAATTTATTATTATATAGTCTTCCAAGATATACTTTCTCTTATTTCAGTTTCCTTTCTCTCCTTAGAAAAGTTAGAACAGGTCCAGATATCTGTCTTGTATCTTCTACAGTAGGGGAGATTTAAAGGCAAATGCAGTAAAATGGATTCAAAGAATTCTTTAACCTTTTTAGCAAATTTCCAAATTCCATCCAGAAGTCCAATATCCATCTTCCTTCAACATTCCTTCACTCCTTTGTCATTTCTTAAAGTGAGCCTTTCCCCGCCCCCTTTTGCAGCTTTCTTAACACTATTCAAAAGCCATGCCAGCCTCATCCCTGATTTAATTAATCTTTTCTTACATTCTAATTGAGCATCAATTATTGTAATAACCTTCAGGCATTATGAGGAGATTTGGCATTTTGCTATTTCCTTTCAGCACTTTAAAAAATTTTTTAGAAATTTCCCTTTTACTTAAATTACTATGTTGAGCTCAGCTGGCAGTTTTCTATTTTGCACAGTTACATCTCATGCCAAATCAGTCACTCCATGGGACTAAGTATAGAGTTACCTCTTCATAGTCATTTCTTCCAAAACTGTTCAGAATAAGCATCCGTTGCTAATCATGAGATAGTTAAAATGAAGAAACATATCATGATGTCAGGCACAAATATTTAAGGAGTGGAATTTGCATTGTGATGCATGTTTTGTCATTTGTCCACCCACCCACTATGACACATATGGTTCTAACGCATAGTCATTTATGGTATCTAGAAATTTAGTTTCTTTTGCTATAATCAGAATGAACTTGAACATGCCCAGGCTATGTGACAATATTGCAACAACCTCTCTTTTCTTTGTCTTTCTCTTTTTATATATCTTTCTGATTTGGCCCATTATTAAATTGGACATTCCATACTCTTATTTCTTGGATGTAGGAAGCTGTACTGTATAAAGTACTGTGGATTAAATAAATGCAAGTAAAATGTTGAGCTGGTAATCACTGCTGAGATTCCTCTCTACAAACACTTTTATCCTACTGAACCAAATTAAAACGATTGGATGAAATAATCTACAATTAGTTAAGCGACAGATTCATTATTCTCTCTCAGAGCTGTTAAATTTTTACTGTATATGCAATCATGGCAAATATAGATTTAAACTAGCTGGATCTGTTGCAGTTACAATTCACAGTGTTGCAAAGACTGATTTGCACAGAAAATAAAACATGTGGTAGAGATGTTGTAGGACTGCAACTTTCCAACTACCACTGAGGAGGTAAAATGACTCATTCTGCACTATTTAAAGCAATCCTTTGCAAACAAGTAGTTATATATTACAATAGAGTTCCAACTTATCTTTCATATTTTTTTCCTTTTTGTAGGTACACAATAAAGAACAGTCTCAATAAATTATCTTCTATCTTTACAGTCATATGATAGAACTAGTTTATGATCACATCTTATGGAGAGTGCACTGTGTCAAATTTTCTGGCCAAGAAAACATGGCATTCAACTTGCTCCTAGAAAAATTGTGCTTTTATGTTATCTTATAGCACAGTCCTATGCCTTCTCAGAAGTCCCACATGTTCAGTTTTGTTCACTTCCAGAAATACAACATGACCAAGCTAAAATTATTATTAGGCACATTCTAATGGCTTAATGCTACAAAAAGAAATTTGTCTGGATAACTGCAATGCCATTGTCCAAGTTAGCAATGCTATATTAGATGCTGCAGAAACTTGGGGAGAGGGGGACTGACGGTAATAACTGTAGCCATTTTAGTTAATGTATTTAATCAGCTTGTAAGTTGCTGCAAACATGCAGGAAATTCTAGGTGGCACAAATATGTGGCACTTGCCCACTCACTATTATGAGAATTCACTCCTATTTCAGAGCAAAATGTAATTTATCTCGGCAAAAGTTTCCCCAATGCACAAGCCTGGCATGTTATTTTGGTTTCTCTTTTAAGAATTCAGCACCTTGGGGCAAGCTGGGCAGCTACAGGGGTGCCTCTACTACTAGTCTCTTAGCACTCAATAAATCTGTTGGATCTTGGCACAGAGGAGAATGAGTGAAAGGTGGAGGCAGAGGGCCACTGACTTGAGAAGCCCTCCCAGCAAGCACTGAATCTGCCTAGATGCATTCAGAGAAGCAGCCTTAATGCCTTACAGCTGCTTCAGAATTTATACCATCAATACCTAGGGAGATCTTTCTCCTTTCCAATCTCAGTAAAACTTGTGGTGCTCGGTCAATTACGTGAGGAAAAATAATCAGCTGTAAATGATCAATTCATTGATTCCATTATCTCTTTTTTTTCCCCTCTCCATTTCCAAGCTACATCTGAAGTTGGGCTTGCTTCTTGAGTCATTTAAAAAAAAAAAGAAAAAGAAAAAGAAAGAAAAGTAGCATAGGATCAGTTTTCCTTATGATTAGTCTGTGGCCTCTTGGGCAGCAGGAAAATAAAAAAAATTACCAGAGTCACAGCTTTTGCACAGACATTCAGAGGTTTGTTTTAAGCGCATGTTTTTCTTAAGGGCTTTCTATTTCTATAACAAATCAAATCTTTACATTCAACTTAAAGTCCATGGATTTTCAGCATACATTAGATCAGGGCTTTTCAACCTGTGATACGTGTTCCCATTGGTGGTACGCCGGCACCTGGCAGGTGGTACGCATATGGCAGGTTGAAAAGCACTGTTAAAAAAAAGTGTAAAAGTTTAGGCCTGTGGGAGAGTCAGCTAGACGGATCAGGTCATCTGGAACCGGGCTACCAGGCAACAATCTGAGGACACAATAAGCCCAAAGAAATAATGCATAATAATGTTTTGCCGCTCTTACCACCACCTTGATAGCGCTATAAGTCATGTCTGGTTGGAGTTATCCTTCGTCTTCCTCCAGCGGCGACCCTTTTCAAAACTCATGGTTTCACATGAACTTTTGAAAAACAGTAAGCAAGAAGTCTGAATAACAAATGTGCATAATAAGTGTGCATAATTGCAACAGAATGCTATATAAGCAGGGAAGTTCCTCCCAGGGATGAGCTTCAGCATAGACCACCCTAAAAACTGTGCTATATGTTAGGCAGAGCTGGGGAAACCTCTGTAGCCCGCAGCTGCCAAAGCGGTATGCAATTTTGTTCTACATTTATTGAACATTACCATGTCTTGCTTTACTGTCTTGTCCTGTATTCCTGTTTATATTCAGTTTTATAGCTCACATTATTTTTGTTATTTGCTTTACTTAATAAACACTTTCAGCTTCTATCTCATGTGGGTGTTCGTTGTATTTGAATCTACAAACTTCATGGCCACATTTTAATGTGGCAAAACAATGACAGAAAGCCAAAAACAAAATTAAAAGAAAACCAGAAGCACTTTGAATATTCATATTAAAAAATAAAAGAAATGGAAGAATTCTTGGCCAGTTCTGATTTTTCAATCATTTTATTTAATAGTCTAATACAAGTGTGTCTATTTCAGACAGTGAACCCATTAAACAAAGAGAGATATGATGTTATTTTTATTATACTGCACCAAAGGGAGTCTGAAGTCAACATCTTTCCTTTCTTTTTTCCCTCCCCCCCCCCACTTTTCCCTTCCCTTTTCTCCCCTTATTTTCCTACTATTTTCTTTTGTATTTTTGTATTGTGATGGCTAGTTCAGATACAAAGAAGAAGCTGCCTGAAATGCCCTGGGCAAATACTGGCCTCAGGAGGAGCCTGGCAATTTGGCACCTGAGGCTGATGTGGATGAGAAACATCCAAGTCAACTGGAGGCAGCAGAAGATAAGGGGCTGGATCCAAGTCCTCCTCCTAGTCCTAGAACATGTGCAGAGGAGAACAGAGGAGTTTGGTAGATGATGAGGGCATTCCACTGAAGAGCCATCACTGCCCAGAAGGTCTCTGTTGGGGAAAACTGCTTCACTTGCTAGAAATCTGTGCATTTACCTCCTGAACATAACAACTGAGAAATATTTTTTTTCTTAGAACCCAGACAGCTGATAATTCACATTTAGACTACTGAAGTTTCAGACCATGGCCTCTGTGTGTTGCTGTGCACATCCCCTCGCCCCCCATCAGTTTGGACTCTGACTATTTTGAACTCATTACATGTGGGCTGTCTAGGGATTTGGTGCTTTGGTGCTCTGTCTATTTACACACAAGCCCTATCTACCACTGCTCGCACTTATTAAATCCTAAGCAAAGCTTCTTGTAATTACTCATCATTGCGTGTCTGACCTGGGACAGGACAAGTATTCATTTTCTGATTAAACCTTCCCTATCAGACCATTCCAATCAATATTTGGACAAGAGAAAATCCTAAATCTGCAAATGGAAATTGAGTTTAATTAAAATGCAGTTATTTAACACCCAAGTTAATCTAAAATGTAAAGATCAAATTGAGTGAAATACATGTAAAAAATAGAAGACTTATCAATGCTAGTATCACAATCACTTAAAATCCAATAATTCTCACACCCTTGTCTATGGCTGTGACTTTAAGACTTAGAGTCTTAAATCTGCTAGCATATTTTTTATGTTTTGTAGTTTAGCTCTCAGATAATATAGCTTCCTAAATTGTATGTTATGGCTAAGATACCACAGATGGTGCTTCCATCAAATCGAGCAACAGTCTCTCTCCAGAGATGTTGATCCAAATAAAGAGACCATAAACAAATTGTACAAAAAGAAACATCCTAATCTAGCAATCAATAATAGAAAGTTAAAACATATTATAAATTTATAAAACAAAGTTATTTTTCAAATATAAATGATCATGCTAAAAAAACTGATAGATGGGGGAAGCAGAAGAAAGAGTACTTTTAAAAAAGAAACATTCTGATAGTTAAAATTCCAACAAACGTGCAGTTTAGTTTGTCTGAAAATATTGAATAAGGATGTAATCGGGGCGAATACAGGATCAAAAGTAAGAAACAAGTGTTAAATTATATTCAAAACTGAACAGGAATTCTTTAGCTAGTATGTAAAGTGGCTGGAAAAAATATTTAGCACCCACAGACACTTTAGACACTTTGCAAGAAATCATTTAAGTGGCTTCATTTACAAGCCTTTGGAATTTTGTCAAAGCTTCTTTTGAAGATAACCCTCTAATCTGAGCTGTAGTTAAAATGTACTTCTCAACTCTACAGAATCTGATTTGTGCAAAGTATTTTAAGTAAAATACCATCTTGAAATAAGAGGTGAAGTTTATATTGGAATGAATTATATGAACGACTGAAGTTCAGTATCCTGAATTGCCTTCTTTAAGCTAAGTTTCCTACTCAGTCATCTCAATCAGAGCCTGGATTAGGATGGCAAGTTCAATTTAATGGTGTGGTTTAGCACGATATATAAATGTCCCTAATGTTTTAGCTACATAAAAAAAAATATTATTTTTTCTTCTGTTCAATCATGTCTTGATTCTCGAAAACTGCCTGGATTTCCCAAGGTTTTTCAACAGTGCTTTGCCACTGCCTCCTTCCTAGGGCTAAGAAAGGGGTGCAATGTAAACTAGTCCCCTTGTGGTGCACCTTGGACAATGTGACTTTGTTATGGCTAAATAGTCTACACATTCTGGGATGCTAGATCTCACAAGGGTCTCCCAACAAGAAGAAGTTAATGCTGTATTCTGTACGCCATATTACATACATACATACATACATACATACATACATACATACATACATACATAAATGGCTAAGAGAGAATGACTGGAGAGAGTCATCCAGTAAACTTTCATGTCTCAGGTGGGACTGGAATTCAGAGTCTCTCAGTTTCTGGTCTGACGCCTTAACCACAATACCAAACTGGCCCTCAACAAATGAGTACCATTAATTAACTGCATAAATTGAATGGATATATCAACAAAATGGGCTAAACTAATATGTGGTTGGCTTGTTTCTGACCAATGTATTGTGCAAAACCAACCAATGTTGTTGATGTGTTGTTCAAAGTATTATGTGAACCCAAGCAAATAATTGTTATAATTGCTGTAGTGGTTAAGGCATCAGGCAGAGAGCAGGAAACTTTGAGTACTAGTCCCTATTTTAGGCCCAAAGTCAGCTAGGTGTCTTTAGGCTAGTCACTTTCCCTCAGCCCTAGGCAATCCAGGCAGTCACCAGGGGTCAAAAAGTGACTCAAAGGCACAAACCAAAGCAAAGCAAAGATGTATTTAGGACTGCAATGCTAAAACTGTAGTAAATAAGTTGTACATCTTTCCTTTTGTCACATTCATTCTTTGAGTAAATACTGCAAAACCACAGGACAGCTACTCAGGTGAAGCATCTGTCCAACCTTCACTGATTTCAAGAAAATGCCAAGCACAGTCATATCACCAGGAAGTTCCTGGGTTGTAGGCTAGACTGGAAGGTTAAGTTCTTCCTATCTGTCCATCCATCCATCCAATCAACCATTTATCCATCCATCCAATTTTGGAAAAAGACAAGCCCTTTCAGTATGTTGCCAAGAAAATAACATGGATGTAGCCACGCAAACATCACAAAACAAGTTCACCTGGAAGAAAATGTTGCTGTAAATTATTTCATTAGTATTGGTTTTAAAGATTTGATTACAGGGATTTTATGAAAACTGACAAGCCTTGCCTGGAGAGAGGGAATCTGACAATTTTAAAACTTAGCTTCATAGTTACAAATAATTATTTACAAATGCTCTACAGAAATGTAAGCTGTTTTCTTTTCCAGGAATATAGCAGGCTTGTAATTACACCCTGCCTTGGCACTGAAGTCACTATAAAGATGTTTGAAATGTTTTTTGCTTTGGACATTTAGAGCCTAGATCACACTGTTGGCTGCTGCGCTGAAGGCACAACTGCAGAAATAGATTTGAAGAACTACCATCTCCAATCTTTTAAATTACCGGTACTCCTCCCCTAGCCCCTGCAGCAAGCAAGGCCCTGGGTGCTGGCTCAGAGTGGGAGCCAGAATACTAGTGTTCTTTCTGTTCCCATTGCTTCTAAACAAATGTAGCTTGTCTCTCTGCATGCTAAATTGTTATTGTCTTGATCTGGTTCACATGCACGCTAAACAATCACAATTGACCTGATTTGTGTAATGCAGTGAACCAAAACCATATCAACCACATTGCTGTTTAGGGCAGGGATAGGCAACCTTGGCTCTTTTATGACTTGTGGACTTCAACTCCCAGAATTCCTGAGCCAGCCATGCTGAGGGGAAAGGAAGAGCTTTCCAAGCTGAGCCATGCTGGCTCAGGAATTCTGGGAGTTGAAGTCCACAAGTCATAAAAGAGCCAAGGTTGCCTACCCCAGGTTTAGGGTGATGCATGACATTCACTCCTTTGAATTCAAGGGGGTTCATTATTTATTTTATATTCTGCCTGTTTGTTATTTTTATAACAACTCAAGGCAGTGAGCATATATAATACTTCTTCCTCCTCCTATTTTCCCCAAACATCAATCTGTGAGGTGAGTTGGGCTGAGAGAGTGATTGGCCCAATGTCACCCAGCCAACTTTCACGCCTAAGGTAGAACTACAACTCACAGTCTCCCAGTTTCTAGCCTGGTATCTTAGCCGCTAGACCACTGTTTCTCAACCTTGACAATTTTAAGGCATGTGGACTTCAACTCCCAGAATTCCACAGCCAGCAATGCTGGCTGTGGAATTCTGGAAGTTGAAGTCCACATGCCTTAAAATTGTCAAGGTTGAGAAACACTGCGCTAGACTAAATTGACTCTCTTATCATTTAAGTAGGCTGGCAACATAAAGAAATAGGTGGGTGTTTCTGATTAACAGGCTTATAAACCTTTTTATGCTTGTATTTCTTTCACCACTTAATGAGAATATAACCAACGTGCTTCTAAAATCAAATAGGTAAAACTACAGGACAGTCTTTCTGAGGCTTGTTTTAACCTGCCTTTGAAATAACTCTTCCAAGGCAAGTTTGGTGGTTGAATGCTTTATTTGTCTACATTGGTTTCTCTGTGTTGGCCAGGTACAGAATTTCAGCTGCCATCCAGCTCCTCAAGTCCTGAGTCTCTTCTTGCCGGAGTGGAATTTGGTAAGGAAGAAAGATCCATCCCTTTGCTTGGAGGGAAGCCAAAAAGCAAACACTCTACTCAGCATTTCCCAAACCTCAACAGTCCTCCTTTTCTGCAGCTAAGACAAGAAAGAGATTATTGGGGGTCAGAGAAAAAGAGGGGCAGTAGAAAACACTACGTCCTTTTCTGTGTTTCAGTCTTCTCTTGCAGTTTGCTGGAAGAGCTGTCTTTTTCCTCCATGCATATTTCAGAATTTGGATCAAAAACTGGAAGGTTTGGCAAGGAGAAAGGGTTTAGTTCCTTCTTCCTGCCTGCAGCCTCTGCAGAGCATAGAACTAAATGGTAACTGCCCTTTGAGGTTGAAGCAGAGTGTGCAGCTTGGTCCTGAGAAAACAGCTTTCATTTGCTAAGAAAGATGGGATGACTCAGGCACATAAATAATACCTCTGAGATTAAAAAACGGAGACCTTCCTGTCAAACATGAGAAAGAAAGAAAAAATCCAGCTGTTTCTGTACTGCTGTGACCAAGGAGATAACTATCATAGAACATTCTTAATCCTGAACGATTCTCTATTTGTGGTATAACTGATAATTTTATCTATCACTACATGGGTAGAAAAATGCAATAATGCCCTCACATCTTTTTTTTAATTATTTGAGGAATTGGGAAGAAAAAGCTTATTTGTTCTTTATTAGAATTATTGAAGCATCCCGTCAAAAACCCTTTAGACACCGGGTAGTTTGCATGTGTAGCTACTGCCAAGTGTGAGAACAGAAGTCTAAATCCCAGCAAATCATCACTTAATCCCAGCAAATCATTCATATTACTGACCTGAACATGCACCAGCTATTTTTAGATTAAGAAATCTTGGAATCAGAAAATGGCTTTCACTTGGCATAAGCAAATGTTTCCTCATCATTGGATGAAAACAATGTTAAATAACCTCAACCTAACGCTCATTGCTCATTTTTAGCACAGGGAATCTTATGGTTTCTAAACCCCCACTCCCATCCAAAGCTACAAGATATATCAACTGCAGGCTGGCATCAGCATCTAATAGCAATTCACCTGCTCTCTTGGTGCCCTATTTTCAAGTCTACCACCAACACGAACAATGCTAGTGGCAGATTTACATCAGTAGAGTGCACCTTCTCTGCACCTGAGGGATTTAATTTTACTCTTTCTCCTTTCTCATTTGTTTGCTTGCCTGCCAGCTATCAATATACCAAAGCTATCCGATTCATTTAGTTGTGTCCATTAATGTTTTTGAGGGTTAGAACTTTTTGGTGTATTTGCCAGTCTACCTAGCCTGCCTTGGAAGAACAATGAAATTCAAGGAGGCAAGGAAACTTATAAGGTGGCAGTGAGAACTAACCAGACAAACTTTGGGTGGAACACTAAATAGGTTTCCAGAGGCCTTACTTAGTTCAAGGAGGATATGACCATATTCCTGAGGTATAATAATAAACTTTCCTGAAAAATAAACATCTGAAATGCAGTGTTACTCCAATAATGATGCCATTAAAATATGTGTGAATGTTTTGTGACATATATTTGTCACAAAGTAGAAGGGCACTGCTTTTATTTTGCCATAAGAATATGATTAATTTGGCAAATAGTTCAAGAACACAAGCAAACAGGGCCCATCCCATACTGTGAGAAAGAAACCAGAAGGGGAAACTAGAATCAGTGGAGCACCACCAGCAATTTCTTGGATAAACTTGTCTGGGCTTGGAAGCTAAGCAGGGGTAAGCCTGTTAGTACTTGGATGGGAGATTACCAAGGAATGTTTGGGTTGTATGCTATCCTAGGACATCGAAAGTCATCTCCAGGGAAAAGCAATGACAAACCATTTCTATACTTTTGCCCTCCAAAATGTGTTTGAACATGCCTGTGATCTGGAGTTGAACAAAACTCAAAATGACTTTTTTTACCTGACTGTCATTACTTGTTTAGTGAAACTCAAACACTAGAGCAGAAACAAAAATCTGAAGTACTTGTAAGGGGACCAAATACGGTACTACTGTTGGCTATATTGAGTTTTTTTAAAAAAACAAAATAAAATTGATGGCAATAGAATGGCAACGGTACCCATTAGTTTTCATGGCAGTAAAATTCCATTCTATTGCCATGAAAAACACATGGGCACCATTTGTCAAGAATAAGTTTCAAACAGAGGAATCTTTACCTTTTTACCAATACCTTAGGAATATCTGGAAGAAGAGATCCACCAGCATAATCCAAATCACCCCACCGGCACCCAGACTAGATAGAATTCTACAGAATCCATAAGATGGAGGTCAACTCGCATTCGGCATCACTTTACTAACATCCTAAGCAGCCCAAAAAAATAACAGAAAAAACCCCCTATGGTGGGGGTTTTAATTTTTTTTTTCTGTCTGGAACAAATATTTTTTAAAACCCAGTATATACACAATTAGAAACATGCTATCTGATCCATCTTAAAGCAAAGTGAGGAATGGTTTTGTATTTAGCAACAGTTCTATTGTATTTTATACATTAAAGGCTTCCAGGCACATTTGGAAAACTGGATGAGAAATAATTTCAACTCTGACAAATGTACATTCTGAGATAACTGTAATTTAAATACTGCAGGTAAATCTTTTCTGTTTTGAAATTGTAAGCAGGCTGAATTACTATACTTTAGAACAGCTTACTATTGGTTAAGTTTTTAAACTATTTGAGTTATTACACAAGGGTTTTGGAATGCCTAGAATTGTGAAATTTTACTGTATTAAATCAAAACATCTGATTTCACAATTTGGTTTAGATTCATTAATGGTGTTTAAGTCCCAAACTGTCAGTTTCAGAATGTATTTTGGATTATTCTAACTGTACAGTGTTTTTAAATAAACAACTATTTAAAAGTAATGCACCAGAGTAGATGTTAATTGTTTGTAAAAACACTGGAATAAAAAGACAGAATGGTATTCCTTTATTAATACATTAGTAGCCAAAGTTCTTAAACATTATTAAGTATATGTCTTATGAGCTTAAAAATAATTCTTAAAAATATTCAGTAAAAGGTTGGGTGTTTTTTTAACTTTTACTGGATATTCTGGACATACTGGACTGAGAATGTTTTAAAAGAATGGTTAATTATTATGTTGGAAATGTAAAATAACAAAGATGAATGTTGACTGCACTTTTGAATTATATATCCAAAACGTGGGATTTATCACTATATGAAAAAGATGCAATTATCAACCAGGAGAGGGAGAGACAGAAAGAAAGACGGTTGGAAAGACAGGTTCCAGATCTATAGTCCTGGATCACCACCAGTTTATGAACAGGCTCTCTATCAATGTAATAGAAAGACTGATCAATATTATTCCATTTAGCCAAGAGTCAATAGTGTGCTTAGGGGTAAATAACCTTCTCGGAATGTAATATCATTTTCCTTTTGTGTGTGTGCATTTTGTGAGAGATTTTAACATTTCTTTACTCTTTTTTATAGTAAAACAAAAAAGAAATACGGTCAATAGTGCCAAATGCCACCAAAAATCAAAACTCTGTTTTACTGCATGACATAGCTAAAAATCAAACTGAAAAGCATGTGTAACAAGGCTTGGCAATGCAGCACTTGTAACCTCAATTAGATCTTAAAGAGGTGCCCCAGCCCTCCATCTTTTTGGTTAAAATCTCACATAGATTATTAGAGTAAATTAATTTTCAGTGGGTTTCCTCATGACCCAGATGCCAGTCAGCAATTGTTCTCTTAGCTGTAATGTCAGACACAAGGTGCTGACTGGCTCTTGACCTGCAGATTTTGTTTCTTCCGATTGGGAGATTTAAGATCTGCTCTGTGTTTAGAGCCAACAAGTGATGGGTGCTTTCCTCTGATTTGAATAACAAGTACCAATACAGGGATATTTCAGTAAAGCAATAATTCATCAAGCAAATAAGTAGAATTGAAAAATGCAATATAAATATGTAGAAGTAAAACATGGTCTGCTCTAACCATGACCCTGGTTCTGTTTACTTTGTAGAATGACTATTTCGTTCTTAAAATATTAGACTCCCAGCAAATTATGCTAATAACATTTGTATTTTCCTTTACCAATGGTCACAGGAGCTGGCCACCATGGTACAGTAGTGGTCAAAACTGTGGAAACCTTTTGAGAAAAGTGTATTTTTGAGGTTTGATGGCTAATAACACCACTTTTTTAGGGGGAGTAGTACCATAAAATTATATATCAATGGAAAGATAATTTAATCAAGAATGTAATGCAACAAATTTTGTTCAATTATCTGTACTGTATTCTATGAAAAGTTATAGCCAAATAACCAGAAAAAGGAAACACAACTTGCTTAGGTTAATATCAGGTAGCTTTCCTTCATCTAATTGTAGCCAATGAGCATAAGTGTTTAGAGAGAGCCAATCAGGTGTCATCTTGTTTTGGCAATGAGCCAGTCAGATCACAGTAGAATTCAGTTATTGATGTCATGTATTGAAGCTGAGAGGAGGACATTTGTCAGTGTGTTATGTGATCGCTGTCAAGTTGGTTGGGGTTTTTTTTTGTGTTCTTTCATTTAGTGAGCTTGTAAAACATAATAAAATTAAAGTAATGGTGCAAAGAGTTTACTGATTGCCCAGAAAGTAATGTAAAATAGTATTATTAAGTGAACAAGGCTACAGCTATAAAGAAATTAGAAGAAAAATTGGTGGAAACTTAACCAAAGGTAGCATTTCTACTGTACATTTTTCCCAAAAGGTTTCCACAATTTTGGCCACTACTGTATATAGCAGCTCTCAGTTGGTGATCAAAATCTTTGTTAGATTTTAATGTTTTATTGCAAGCAAATTATATTTAAAGTTCTGCATAGTACAAAAGCAATCTGATAGTGCATCCTGTTGTGCCAGACATGTGACTACACACAAGGTTTTTGGTCTTCTCTCACTGAAAGATATCATCAGCACCTAATTTAATAAAATGTTCATCCCATGGTAATAAGGAACAACCCAAGTGTGCACTACTGGATAAAAGATCACACAGAGCAAAATGTCATATTTGAAAAATCAACACTATTTGAATACATTAGGTATAAAATACTTAGAAGGGGTGTTGTCTTACCTGAACGCCTTTTCTCAGCATGCTCTATTCAAATGTAACCTTGAAGGAACTGATAGCTGAACAGTTTGGCCTTCTTGCTTCCCTAGGCAAACGCCATTCCCTCTTCTTGCATAATGATTCTCAAATTACGGCGTCCCCCATTGCGCGCCAATGCTGAATCACAGGCAACTCTCGGAAGACATTCAAGTGCCAGGAACCAAGACATGAATAGGTCAAATAATGAGAGCTTGGGAACAGAGCAGTTTACATTGGGCTATATGCCAAAACTAAAAAAGAGGGATTTATCTATCTTTTTTTAAGACCAGGCCAAATAAGTTACTATTCCTCAGTCAAATTTCTAGCCTCTAACAGCATTGCCAGTCTGGGAATGCCCAAGAAGGGCAGAGTCTGTGCTTGGCGTGAAAGAAATTCATTTTCCTGGGAAAAGTAATTCACATTACAGTTCTGAGGCTTACCACACAAGTTTGTGTATGCCGAGCCAAGAATTTCTGGATCTAATCCTGCTAGTTCCTGGCACTGTGATTATAAAGGACAATCCAGCAGAGCAGTCTAACCAAAGTTTTCCAAATCCGTACACTGGAGAAGAACCAGAATGTCCTCTGACTAAAAAAAAAAAAAAATTAAAATCCCTAGGCAGGTGCCTTTCATTAAAGAAGTGATCAAATTCCTATATATTGATGCAGCCAAATAATGAAAAGAAGCAGTGGCACCAGCGGAAAACCAAGACGATGACAAATTCACACCGTCACCTAAGTGCCACATTCATAGATCTGTAAGACATCATCAAATATTTCTTCATTTGCCCCCATGTGGTTTCTCAGTACCCATGAAGAACAAAACTATACATGCATTATAAGGCTGGTTAAACTATCGTCTGCATGTTCAGTATTTAATAGCCAAAATATCAAATTATTACTTCTACCAGCCATTTCCAATGTCGATACCTTTTAGTGGGGAATTTTGAGAGTTGAACTTTGAATGAGGCCCAGCTGAGAGGCTGCAATGTACCAAAACACCATTGTGGAAGGCAAGAAAGTCCTATCACCAGTAATATAGGTAGTCCTTGACTTACAGCCATATTTGGGATCAGAATTTCTGTTGCTAAGCAAGGCAGTTGTTAAGTGAGTTACATGGTGATTTTATGACATTTTGCCATGGTTGTTAAGTGAGTTATGTGGCCATTAAGTGAATCAGGCTACCCCCATTGATTCTGCTGGTTGAAAGCCAGCTGGGAAGGTTGCAAATGGCGATCACATGACCCTGAGACATTGCCACAGTTCTAAATACATGCCGGTTGTCAGGTGCCTGAATTTAGATCATGTGACCTTGATGACGCTGTGATGGTTCTGAGCAGGGGTAGGCAACCTTGGCTCTTTTATGACTCGTGGACTTCAACTCCCAGAATTCCTGAGCCAGCCATGCTGAGGGGAAAGGGAGAGGTTTCCAAGCTGAGCCATGCTGGCTCAGAAATTCTGGGAGTTGCAGTCCACGAGTCATAAAAGAGCCAAGGTTGCCTACCCCTGGTTCTGAGTGTGAGGACTGATTAGAAGTCATTTTTTTTCAGTGCCGCTGTAACTTCAAGCAGTCGCTAAATGAACAGTTTTAAGTCAAGGACTATTATAAGCAGATTTTCAATGGAATGAGTTCATGAATTAGTGACTCTCTTACCACAGATTCAAAGAAAAAATAAGAGATGTATGTAAATCATGTGCGGAACAGGCTTCACATGAGAATTTTTGAGCTTCAGTTCAGAAAGCTCCAGCACAAATAACATGAGATTATAAAGCTGGAACAATGGCAAAATGTAAAACCTCAAGTTTTGAAAAATAGCTTCCTGTTTGTAGCCTAGGTTTCAAAAGCTGTGCTATTGGTTCCTTGTTTCTAAACATGGTTTAATCTTTAAATCTCCAGTCAGGCTGGAATTCCCCTTTCCCAAAAGTCCAGACCTGAAAAGATCCAACATTCTGATATCACTCCTCAAAACTCAGAAGAGTTGCTCATATGACCGCCTTTTCCTTCCTTTAAAATCCTTTGTGAGGAACAGCACAGTGATTACATAAGGAAAGCAATCATACGTGAGACAAAAATTAGTGATGTTTAACGGTTTAATGATGCCATTTGTGGTTATGCTTGTTGTAAAGATGCCCAGAACAAACTGCACCAAAGAACCTAAATAGAAAAAAAGCCTGCTTATATTCCTATTTAAAAATATATATATATTGAGAATTATACTATGGTTTTCTGTACTGTAGGATCTGACAAGGAATATTATTTGAAGTACTTCTTTTAGGACAATCCAAGAATGTCTTAGATCAGGGGTGTCAAACTCAATTTCATTGAGGGCCACATCAGCATTGCGGTTGCCCTCGGGGGCCCGGGTGGGTGTGGCCAGGGTGGGTGTGGCGTACTGGGTGGGCGTGATTTCGGCATGCAACGGGGCGCTCTCCTCACAGCGCCGAGGTTGAGCCTGGCAGTGCAAAGCCCGCCAACTTTGCACCTTGCTGCCTGCTGAAACTGGGCAGGCTGGGGGCTAGACAGCATTGCACTTCTCATCAGATTCGCGCCACCCAGCTCAGCTCTTGGCGCTGTGTGAGGAGAGCGCCCCGCTGCCTGCTGAAACCGGGCAGAATGGGAGCTGGGCATTTCTTTTTGGATTTGCACCGCCCGACTCAGCCTCTTGGCGCTGTGAGGAGAGTGCCCCACTGCCTGCCAAAACTCCTCCCTAGAGCCCATCAAGCCGGATATGTGAAATAGGCGAGGGCCATTTATTTTATTTATTATTTATTTAATTTAATTAATAATAAAATTTAATTTGCTGGCCACTTCCAGGCGATGGTGCATTTCTTCATTCCTCACAAAGGGTGACACCTCCCCAGCATGCACCCAGGTGGTGGGGCCGACGCGGCAGGGGCTGGTTCCTCGCTGTTTCCAGACGGCCTTGTGGAGCTAAGACTGAATGCGTTTCCGTATAGATGGTCACCACAAAATTGTACAAGGCAGCGGGGGCCGTTCCCTCACTGTTTCCAGAATGGCTTCGCGGGCCACATGAAGCCACTTCGCGGGCCGCATCCGGCCCCCAGGCCTTGTGTTTGACATGTCTGTCTTAGATACTTGGTGGTGCAAAGTATTTTTTGAAAAGGTACTTCAAAGTATTCCCTTGTAAAGCAAAAAGCTCAAAGCTGCCAGAAGATACAAAATTTATTCCACTTGGAACAATATAGCAGCCTTAGTAAAACAGTACATCAGTGTATTCAGGAGCATAAATCTACCCTCCCTCCCTCCTGCGTTACAGAACCTGGCCTTCGCACATAATAATCAATCTGGAAGCACAGATAGCTGAAGCAAAGATAGATTGCTGTTTTATATCACACGGAATTTAATTCAGCTCATAGAGCAATCTGAGACAAATGGATAATCAGTTGCAAATTTTTTTATAAAAAGGCACAACATAAACCTCAAACAACTTTCCCTCTTCAGAACTGAAAGGCAGAGGGAGCTATCTACAAGCTTATGGTGCAAGTAGGATTTCTCCTCAGCCCTTCAACACACTATCACACTTGCAGGGAGTTCTTACACCTTAGTTTGCATGACGGACACAGGCAGCCATTACAACAACCAGCAGCTTTCCCCTTGGGGGCAGGCTTGCAGAGTCAGCCTTCACAAGACATTTTTGTCTTAAAGTCAGGCTGGAGCCTTTTGGCCTTTCTAATGGAAGCAAGAGGACATCTGGTGACCTGATGATGTCACTGGAAGGAGACGGTCCGAATTTTTCAACCTTTTGCTCCTCTGGGGGATGAACAGGTGAAAATGGGAGCAGCAGGCCTTTGAGAGGCAAAGAATTTCCATCCCAGCCCTTACAACCTCCAAGCCTTAAAAAAAAAAAAATGCCCCCATACAGTAGTCCTCGACTTATGACTGTATTTGAGTCTGGAATTATGGTTGCAAGTCTTGTCAGTCATTAAGCAGGTCATCACATGACCATGCCCGATTTTTACAACTTTTTTGTGGCATTTGTTTGACAAATCACCAAGGTCATTAAGCAAATCCAAGGTCATTAGGAGAATGCCATGGTCATTAAACAAACCCATTGTCTGCACATTCACGTTGCTGGAAATTGGAAGTAAATGTCAGTTTCCAGCAAAAAACCTCATAAATCATGGACACATAACTGTAGCACACTGCAAACGGCCATGAAGGCAGGCCAAATGCCAAGCCCCCAAAATGCAATCACTAGTGGTACATCAAGAGCGACCTGTGTCTGTGTTTTTCATAAGCTTAATAATGGGTAAAAATACAGGTGGTTACAAGGATTTTTTTACTCTTAATTCCATCTTTAATTCTGACTTGGGGGGGGGAACTACCACTGAAAATTAGTAGTTCTGCAGCCACGTTTCAGCAGTGGGATCTTAAAATGCCTGGACCACAGTAGTCTGTGCCCTGCCCATCCCCGTCCCAAAGTATTTTAAAACACACAAGCATCTGATGTTAATGTTGCATGGGAATACACCTGGAATCTTAACAATATTGTGGCAAAATGTTCTCTTTTTAATGAGATTCGCCAAGATAGCACAGGCCTATACCTTACACTCAGTTGCAAAAAATGAGACCGGCATCGGACGCCATTTTCACTGGCTATTTTCAAGAATTACATGAACCCGGTCCTAAACTTTCAAGGAACAGCAATCTCTTTCTTCTCTCCCACTGGGATGTGTATGTGGAATAAGCGCAGAATGTAAAAAAACAACAGTATGATCGCCATATAGTTATAAATTATTTAAACTAAGATCTAAGATGAAGCTGTATACAAAAGAACATTTGAAACATGGGTGGGTGGTAAGTGTGGAGAAACCCTGGCCCCTATCCCTCCATCTCATTTTTGTTACTTATTCCTTCATTCTTCATTGGATTGCTGGTATATTTGTGTACGGGGAAGTGAGTGGTAGACATTTGCAGTGAAGAGCTTCTCATACAATTTGCCATCTGAGGTTTCTTTTTTTTTTTTACTCCAGTTCACAATGCTCAACATTTTATGTCAGCAGTTTCAATGTAATTAGATGGCCAGATGTGTTCCCAACATGGAACTTCATTATGGAGATGCATACTTGAGGATGTGAGGGCCTCTTGCCATTCAAAAGTACAAAGTGTGCATTTGTGGGTTAGTGCACTAAATCTGAAGATATAATTTACCAAGCCCACAGTCCCACTTTGAAATAAAAAGGGGGGAGGGATAAACTATACACTATAAATAGTTAGTGAATCAGCAGCCATGTGAAGAGCAATTATTGGCTTTCCCCCCCCCCCACTAAGATTACTAACTTTTTTTCCTGGCAGACTCCTATGCCCTCACCGCCTACCTGGCATGCAGAAATGAAGCAGATGGAGCTTCGTCCATAGGTTTGCTCCCCTGCCTAAAACTGAAAAATTGCTGCCTTTCAGGCAGCTGTTAAAAGCAAAGGAATCTGCCAAAAGGAACTGGACATTTTTCTATCAGATTACAAAATGTCGTGTATCTAAGAATTGTTTCGTCTCCCACACTGCAATATATAAATATCTCAATATTTTTCAGAGAGACGCTGTAGTAATCTCTGTATCTCAAAGGAGCCCAGGCAATTCTCTACAGAGTTTCCTTCTTGCAAAGATTTATCTCTATTGTGTTGTAAATATTTCCAGCAGTGCAGCTTCACATTTGTAACAAAGGAGAAGGAAGAAATCTAACTACTTTTAGCAGCAAAAAGGGAAAATGGTTCTTACCTAATCAGCCTAGGACTTAGTAAGAGAACAGCAGAGAATTGGAAGAAGAATTTTAAAGAATATTAAAGTTCCAAACTAGTTATGGGAGAATCATAGAATTAAAAGTAAACGTTTGTTGGAATAGAAGTCTTGTAATCAAACTAGATTTTAAAAAACAGTGTGGGGTAACCCAAAACATTGATCAAATGAAAGCTATATATGAACCAGGATGAAAACAAAAGAGCCAAAGGAAGGGTGGTGAATTAGATGGCAAGCAGTCGTACCACTTTAACTATTAGCCAGACACATTTCTGAATTTCACTTTCATTCATTCTAAGATATGTAATCTACATCTGCACAAGGAACAGACTGTTATCCTGGGCCACATGCAAAGTCAGGAACATTCCGCTAAGGAGGAAAAGATGTTGCCTTTGAAAAGACCAGTGTATGCTGAGGTTGGGAAAAGGAAAGGAACCTCTTTATCCTCTGTTAAAAATAAAGAGTTATGGAGGGAGAAGCTTGGCGAAAAACCCTCATGAAGGGAAGCAGGAACCCTACTTGCAGGCATCATTTCTTCGTACAGCACAGATAACATTTCCAGATGAGCTAGAAATAATGCACAATGTTGCTTTTTAACAGTGTGCATTGCTATTGGCCCCGTGCATATCCAGTCCTTCTATGCCAGGGGTTCTCAACCTTGGCCACTTTAAGACTTGTGGACTTCAACTCCCAGAATTCCTCAGCCAGCTTTGCTGGCTGAGGAATTCTGGGAGTTGAAGTCCATAAGTCTTAAAGTGGCCAAGGTTGAGAACCCCTGTTCTATGCAAACCCACACCTCTTCCTGTCAGAATTGCTTTTATATTAGTGGCAGATCTATCATCCTTTGAACTACTAAGAGTTTTATGTTCTCCTGGATATTCTTTCTAACTGGATATTCTTTTCATAGGTCTGTGTTTTGAACAGTTGTGTATTCTTATAGCCTCTACCACATCCAACTACTTAAAAGTTAAAAAGGAGCCACCACAGTCTCCCTTTTCCTTTTTTGATTTTGAATGAAGTTTGATTCTTTTTATTTCTTGCGATATTGTTCCTCATCCTACATGGGAGAAGGGGCTGGTTTTCATAATCACATGCTTTAATGCTACAAGGCCAGGAAATTCATGTGCTGAAGAAATTCCCTTTCATTATTCCCCCCCCCTCCTTTTTAACCTAAGAAACACATACTGTGAGGGCTCTCTCTCTCTCTCTCTCTCTCTCTCTCTCTCTCTCTCACACACACACACACACACACACACACACACACACACACACATGCAAGATAGGAAAATAGATAGTGGCAGCACTAATGCTGCAGCCAAAGCAAGCAGCAGAGATAGAGTAGTAGGGAGACAAGACCAACAGCATTTCAAACTATGGGTTTAATTTTGCCAGTCCTGGGAGTTCTGCAGTAATACTGGCAAATGCAGATTAAAGGGCAACATCTAGAAGAGTTTTCACACATCCTGTCTTACCTTGGCTTGTCAGTTCTTGAAATGTCTTTATGTTGTAAAAAATAAATAAATAGGAAGATGGAACAATATGTTTCTATATGGCCTAGTTTTAACAATATACTAAAGTTTTTAACAATATACTAAAGGTCTGAGCTTGTTTAATATTATATGGATCATTTAAAAATGATTTACAATTAGTTCATTTTAACCGTGGTTTTATATATGTATATGTATGCATAAATGTGGATTATTGTAGCGTTACTGTATTTTTGTTGTTGTTGTTGTTGTGTGTTTGCTTTTATATATTTATTTTGTTATTATATTTCACCAAATGAAGAAAGCATTTAAAAGCAGAGGTTGTACTCTTCAGGATAAGCCATTCAACTAACAGTACAACAGTGTGCAAGTTGACTTAGTAACATGTCTCTTTCATTTCCATGAGATTGATCCCCAAGAAAGTTTGTTTAAGGCTGAAGCCTAGTTGACCAAGCATAGTTACTCAGACATTAAGCCTCCAAGTCCCATGTAGTTCAAACATGAAGTAATATGTAGACTTTACTCCAGCATACAGTTAGTGTACTTAACCTCATTTAAATCACAGCCTGTCAGTTCCAAGTGCCATTTAAAACATACTTTTGTCCTCTCAAATTTGGTCTTGTGATTATTACCACTCAACATTTCATGTGAAGAAACCTACATAACCAAAACTGCAGGCTCAGCACTGATACCATCAAAGCATAATTGAGGAAGGCATTTTTTTTTTTTAGATGTTCCCTTCTTAAATATCGCCTCCCGGTTTCTATGCAATCAACCATGAGTATCTTCTTGATTGATCTGAGTGGGTTTTCTGCAAGCTGTTTCCGCAAGGCTGCCTTTAAAATATGTATGAGCCTATTCATGCTGAAGAACTAGAGGGCTAGAAATTAGTTCATCTTTGCATTAGAAGACCCAAAGTTTTTCAAAGAATGTTCAAGGCACTGTCACATATTTAATAGCCGGAAAGGAGCAGGATGTAGTATACAGTTCCTCCCAAGGTTCTTTCTAGGCTAAGTTTAGATTCTTATTATCTTCATTGTAGGAACAAACTTTGGGAGAAATTAGAAGTTGGGCAATCACCACCCAGTTAATTCAAATAACTGATAGAGAAAGAGAGGAGAGGAAGAGATTCTAAACTAATCATTTCGCCTATGACCACAGAATTTTTAAAATCATTTATAAGGAGGAAAGAAAAAAAGAAAATATTCTCCCAATATTTCACAGAGCCAGAGTCACACCTCTTTAAAAAGGTGTGGCATAAATCAAACACTGGTGCTGGGATATATTTATGAATCTAGATAACTTTTACTAAACGGCCCCCACTTTATACAGCCATGTAGGTTGGTCATTTTTCTTTCCCCACCCCTTCAACTTGTCTTGCCAAAAACTGACAGCTGCTTCAGCCAGTGCAACTGAAGATTTCTAGTGGGAGAGAGCATTCCTGAGGATCCATGTTCACCTTGATCTCATCCATCCATCCATCCACCTGCCCACCCACTCTCCTTTAACCAAAGGTCTGGGAATAGGAATTGGTGGCCTGTAGTTATTCCTAAATAGCAACTCTGAACAGTACACCAATATGACCAATGTAAAGGATACTGACAGAGGATCTGAAGCAGTGCTTCTCAACCTTAGCAACAAAAGTTAAAGCTTCCATTTCCTCCATCACTATGAGCTGGAAGGACTTGGTTTTTCTTACTTATGTATATTTTAAAAATGCTTATATAACTAAGATTGAAAATTATACTTCTGGGTGTCCTCTAGATATATTAAGCAACACCTGTCAACCCCAGCCAACATGAATGACAAAATATTATCAACCTTAGGAAGTCAGAATATCTACAAGGTGAGATTTCTTGCAGTTATAACTCTTACTCTAATCTGAATGCCTTGAAAGCTAATTAAACTTTTCCCCTTTCTATTCTATTAGCTCTCCCCAAACAATCAAGTATAGCAAAAATATATCAAACCTAGTATTATTATTTTTTCTCCTCACAGAATATCTGTTGGTAGAGAGGATTAAGTTAGGAGGAGATTGCTCTTGCTGATTCTTCCCAGCAAAGAGGTACCAAAACAGTCCAAGAATTAAAGTAAAGGAAGGTGTAGATGTAGATGTAGATGTATGCTCCATCCTCATATTGTCTCTACTCACCTCCACTGCTCATTCTAGAAATGGGTTGAAAAATATTTAATAAAAAACATGATGTTAGGATGGCAGCCAAATGGGGCTATGTCATTAATTGTAAGAAAAAAGATCCAAAATTGTATTAAAGTGTCTATGTGTACAAATGTGCTAATACAAATAGTCCTCGCTTAACAAAGGATCTCCTGTTTAGCAACCGATTACAACAGTGCTGAAAAAGGTAGCTTTAAAACTGGTCCTCACATTAACGACTATCACAGAGGCCCCACAGTTACATGAGATTCAGGCATTTCACAATTGGCACACATTTATGACCATCACAGGTCCCGCCATCACATTAACTTCCATTTGCATGCTTCACAGCTGGCTTGTGACAAGCAGAGTCAATGGAGAAGCCAGCAATAAAATCACAAGTCGCAGTCAACTGATGTCTCGCTTAGTGACCACATCCCTTAGCGATGGATATGCCAGTTCCTATTATGAACATTAAGAGTATACACATAACTATACACACAGAGCGTGATTGGACATACCAGACCATTCTATAATAAACTTCTTTCGAACCTAACTTATTCAATTCTGATTAATAGCACGGCCCAAATTGCGTAAGCTATTGCTAGTGCTGATTCTGGCATCTGCGATCTTGGCACTAATTTGGGAGCAAGTCTCTCTGAATTCCAGGGAAGTTGCTTGCCTCACGGAATTCAGCTGTTGTTAGCATAGCACCCCGTCCATCTTTATATATATATTTATATATCTTGAGTGGGTTTTTTTTTTTTTGATGCACCCTGTCGGCCCAAATATGGGAGAAAGAAATCTTCCGGGTTCGAATCTCAGAAGGGTATGTCTGGCTGAAGAGAGTTAAGAAAGCTCGAAATAGCTATTCCAGTTCTCCCTTTATTCTTTGTTAGCAATCTAAAAAAATGTATGTTTATATATTTATTTATACACACACACATGCTGATAAGCGCCAATAAGACCCTTCAATGGGAGTTTTGGGGAGGACGCCATTCTCCATCATCCTAAGAAAATAAAGGACTGGGAAAGGCCACGCAAACTCCCCACCGTAAATGCCTCCAGGACGACGCCACCGTGGTCCAGGTTAGCGTGGCTTCCCCTCCTACGCTACATCACGTTTGCGGATGCCCTTTAAGACAAGCTAGATGCAAGCCCGCTCGACGGGATGACAGCTGAGCAAGCTCGGCTAAAGCTCGGCCGCCTTCGCAAATCGACGCCGCTTATAGCCCGTGCACACGGGCGAGCGCTCCATCTCATCGCCGGCCGCGGAGCCCTTCAGCCACCACGCCGGCGATGTGGGCGGCCTAGCCAGAGTAGCGCCCGAGGGATGCCGCCCGCGAGGAAATATAACGAGCCCGGCGACGGCGACGCCTCACCCTTCTCTTGCTGCTGCTGCTGCTGCTGCTGCTGCTGCTGCTGTTGACGGCGCCGTCCTCGGAAAGAGAAAAGCCCGCCGCCTCGGCCGCCTCTGCCCAGTGGGCGCTTCCTGAGCTCTGCCGCTCCCGCCGGGGCTTGCATGGACCACGCGCTGCCGCCCGCTCCTCAGGGGCGCGAGCAGCCTGGCCAGGGTGTGGGCGCCTCGCGCATTCTGCCGCCGCCGCCGCCGCTGCTGCTGCTGCCCAGGCTGGTCTGCGCGCCTTCCTCGCCTCGGCGGTCGGCTGCTTTCTGCTCGTCTTTCCCCCCCCCTCCTTCTGTCCCTTGAGGAAGGAAGAAGGTGGGGAGAGGGGAGGGGAGGAGGAGGAGGAGGAGGAGGAGGAGAGAAAGGGAATAGCTAATCTGAGCACAAGGGCGCCATTAAGCTTCTGTGGCTTTGCAGCCGGAGCGGGGCTGCTTTGAAGCGACCGCTAAATCGGGGGCGCCGCGGATGCCCTGCGCGCCCTCTGCTGGCGTGCTGTGCGCAAGACAAGGGGCAGAGCCTGCCCAGGCAACCTCAGGTTCAGACCGCTATTGCCGGACTTCGGGCTTGGGCGGACGGCGCGATCCAAGTCAGAGGTACCGCTTTTGCGGCCTCCTATTGGATGCTATCAGTCCGCGATCAATCAATCAGAATAGAACTGGAAGGGACCTCGGAGGTCTTCTAGTGCAGCCTCCTGCTCAAGCAGGAGACCATTTCAGACGGGTTGGCTGTCCAGTCTTTTCTTTTTAAAACCTCCAGTGATAAAGCGCCTACAACTTCTGAAGGCAAAAGCTGTTCCATTGGTTAGTTGTCCTCCCTGTTAGGAAGTTTCTCCTTAATTCCATGTTGCTTCTCTCTTTGGTTAGTTTCCACCCATTGTTTTTTGTCTTGCTTCTGGTGCTTTGGAAAATATTTTGACTTCCTCTTCTTTATGGCAGCCCTTCAGGTACTGGAATACTGCTATCATGTCATCCCTAGCCCTTCTTTTATCTTGACCAGGGGCTCTCAACCTTGGCAACTTTAAGACTTGTGGACTTCAATTCCCAGAAGTCCACAAGTCTTAAAGTTGCCAAGGTTGAGAACCCCTGATTCTAGACTAGCCATACACAGGGAAATGAAACAGCTTCCTTCTGAGCCAATCTGTTGTCTTTGGGTGCAGATAGGTTTTTGCCCGAGAAAAATTTATGTCCCTTGCTTCCTGGCTCAGCCATGGGATTTTAGAGAATTTACATTGGAAAATGTAAAGCAAAAGGTGGATTGCTTATTTTCCTGTACTCTTCTAACGCATCTCTCTTCCTTTTTTTTCTAACCCAGACTGTCCCTACCATTAACCAGAGCATTAAGTTGTAACCTAAAATGGCAAATGCTAAAAGACGAGGCATGGCTGAACCGTAGAATTTGATGCACTTATTGGTGATGACCATCATTTTCTTTACATTATCCCACATCCAAAGTACAACCACAGTTGTTGCCTCATGCCCGAGGTAAATTAAAACTTAGTGATCAGGGCAATTTACGTTCCTGCCCACTGCTTATGCACCAGAGACAAATTCTTTGTGTGTCCAACCACACTTGGCCAATAAAGAATTCTAATCTATTCAAGGGCTGGAGGGATGCATTTTAATGTAGCCATCTGGGTGTATCCTAGTTAGACAGCTTTATAACAGGATTCATCAAATTCATCATTACTAGTCTTTATTATTTTCAAAGTCACCCTCCAATGTGGGCATTTGAGCTTGGCCACAGTGTGATCAATGGACTCTGCAGAGGGTGTCAAGAGGAGGCAAGGATGGGAGGGGAGACAAATGGCAGAAGCTCTTTCTTTAGATACACTTTTGCTTCCTTTATGTCCATTGTGATGTCATACACACCAAAGGAGTGAAGCTTGCATCGGGACAGCATGATGCCCCTGTCCTCATTATAACCATCATAACCCACCTCAAGCATTGGGTTATGTAAGACACAATGTTAAATGAGAAGAAACCTTTACTTGATCTTTAAAATAAGGAACCTGAAATACCTGCAGCCTCTGATTTACAACCATTCTATGATAGTTGCAGCATTCCAGGAACATATGTTCACAATTTGTGACCTTCCCAGCTGACTTTCAACAAGCAAAACCAAGGAGGAAGGCAGATTCATATAACAACCATGTGAGTCACATAATAGCTAGGCTGATTCACTTAACAACCATGGCAAAGAGGGTCCAGAAATCAGGCATAATTTGCTTAACAACTGCCACATTTAGCAACGGAAGTACCAGTCTCAGTTGTGGTTGTAAACTGAGGACTACCCACCTATGCTTTTGACTGGTCATGTTAAGAACTTTCTGTCTCTATGGAGGTATCAGTGTTGAATTAGAACTGGAACTCTTGTCAACTCTTGTGGCTACAGCTCCCAGAATTCCTGTGCCTCATACTTCTACGAGACCTAAATACATTCATTTGCTGATTGCCAAAATTACAGGTGAGTAGCAAGTAGCATTGTAACATTGGCACATCCCTGGATGTAGTAGTAGAATAGCATTCAGAATGGTTGCATCCATAATTGCTTTTGTACTGCTTGCTTGAAACTGAAAAAAAACCCAAACTGATTTTATAGTCCTGTGAAAAAGTAAGCACGCTCTCTGGGAGTTCTGTGGTTTTACGAATCAGGACATAGTAAAAATCATCTGGTCCTTAGCAGTTCTTAAAAGTGCAACCTCAGGTGAACACAGGTCATCATTTATGTTACAAAAAGAAAGCCAACATGGAGAAGCCATGTATGAAAAACTAAGTTCGCCTTATGATTCAATAGCTTGTAGAACCGCCTTTAGCGCAATAATTTGAAGTAATTGTTTTCTGTATGACATTTTCAGTCTCTCACATCGTTGTAGAGAAATTTTGGCCCATTCTTTACAACATCGCTTCAGTTCATTGAGGTTTGTGGGCACTAGTTTATGTGCAGACACAGCATTTCAGTTGGGTTGAGATCTGGACTTTGACTGGGCCATTGCAACACCTTGATTCTTGTTTTTTTTTCTCCAGCCATTCTGTTGTAGATTTGCTGGTGTGCTTGGGATCATTCACTTGTTGCATGACCCAATGTCAGCCAAGCTTTAGCTGTCGGATAAATGGCCTCACATTTGACTCTAGAATATTTTGGTATACAGAGGAGTTCATGATCAACTCAATGACTGCAAAGGCCCAAGACCTGTGGCTGCAAAACAGGCCCAAATCATCACCCATCCATCACTGTGCTTGATGGTTGGTATGAGATGTTTGTGCTGATACACTGTGTTTGGTTTTCGCCAAACATGGCACTGAACATTATGGCCAAATATCTCCACTTTGGTCTTGTCTGTTCAAATGACTGTTCCAGAAGCCTTGTCATTTCAATCAATCAGAATAGAGCTGGAAGGGGCTTTGGCGGTCTTCTAGTCCAACTCTCTGCTCATGCAGTAGACCCTGTTACCATTTCAGATAGGTAGCTGTCCAGTCGTAAAAACCTCCAGTGATGAAACACCCACAATTTCTGAAGACAAGCTGTTCCACTGGTTAATTGTCCTCACTGTTAAGAAGTTTCTCCTTAATTCCAGGTTGCTTGTCTCCTTGATTAGTTTCCATCCATTGTTTCTTTTCTTGCCTTGGAAAATAAGTTGATCCCCTCTTCTTTGTGGCAGCCCCTAAAATACAGGAATACTGCTATCATGTCACCACTAGTCCTTCTTTTCTCTAGACTGGCCATATCCAAGGTGAGGCAGGACGGGGGTGCCATTGTCTCAGGGCAAGGCGAGGCAGGGGCTGGGGCGGCTACTGCCTGACACCATCAGCCCCTGCACACAGAGGCCAGTGAGCGCATGGGGGCCAGTCAGCAGCCACAGCCTGCCGGCCCCTCAACCGGCGCACTCTGGGGCTTCGCAGCCCGCTGCCAGCAGTTCAGAGAAGTCGCCTCTGAACTGGACAGACGTCCGATAGCTGAGGAGGTGATGCAGTGGGTCGTGCATGGGAAAAGGAGAGCATGCGAAGCCAGGAGGGACAGGATGGGGAAGAGGGAAACCAACCGTGCTGGGATGCATCTGGCCACGTGGGACCTTGGCGAGTTAGCTGGCGGCTGGTTGAAGAAGGATGGTTGCCATCTCAGGCATGGCATGCATGCCCACAGAGAGGGCTCTGGGTGCCGCCTCTGGCACGCGTGCCATAGGTTCTCCACCACTGGCCTATAACTTTGACTTTTATCGAGATAGTCACACTTGCTGATGATCAATGGATCATACCTGTGGAAGCAGTAAGGATGTACTAAGTTTTTCACACGTGGCTTCTCCGTTTCAGCTTTCCTTTTGTAAAATAAATGTTGACACGGTGTAATATGTCATGTGTTGTTGTTCATCTGAGGTTGTATTTACCTACTTTTAAGAACTGCTAAGGACCAGATGATTTTTACTATGTTGTGATACGTAAAACCACAGAACTCAAAGAAGGTGTACTTACTTTTTCACACGACTGTAGGTTTTGACGTTTAAAATGATTTTGTCATGTTAGAAATACCTTGAAATGTTTTGAAAGGCAAAGCAAAAGGTGGCTGTTGTATTATTTTTGCAATCTATTGCACTGGAGAAAGTTAAAGTCATTGGTTTTCTTTCTCTCTTTGCACTTTTCTTTTTCCTCTTTTTCTAACTTTTGTTTCTTCTATATATTTTTTATCTTATGGGGAAATGTAATAAAAAGTATTAGAATGCTTGCATTCATGTGTACTGATTGCTCTGAGGTTTTAAGTCATGAAGGTAATGTAGTTTGGGTGTGGACTTTCAGGCTTTATTTAAACAACATTGTATCTGAAGAAAGGCAATTTTTACTAAACTGCTCTGGAATGAAGCTCCGTAATTCCTTCTGTGGTATTTTACATACTGGGGGGGGGGGTGCAGTTATGCAAGAAATCTACCTAGATGAAATGGAAGAATGATGGGTGCATTTCAGTCCCACTGGAGTTGAATGTGATTATGGTTAGTGCAATTTAAACAGAGAATTAAGAGAACTGCAACTTACAATGCCTTTTCAGTTATTTTTTTCCTCAGTGGTGTACAGTACTAAATCTTTATATAGAAACTGTGGCTTTGGTCTAAATTTGTGCCTGGCAGCTGTACATGCTTACCAAAAACAGCTTAAACACTGTATTTCAAACATTACCATGCTATTTAAAAGTAAATAAAATTACCAGCAATTAAAAGGATCATAATCAAGTTAGGTTCGAACATTTCAATTATTATTCAATCAATTAATACTGAACATTGTTGAACTACTTCCTTCCCCCCCCTCCCAAAAGAGCTTAAAGCAGTAATTAAAGAGATAATTCATATATGTGTGTTTATTACAGTTACATTAAGCTGCAGGCCTGGACAGTCTGTGACATTTTGTCCAGCATTAGCTGGATAGCAGCTAATAAATAGTCTTTTTCACTGTTAGGAGGGTATGAGAAATCTTTTTCATTTACATTTTAATGCAAGTAGTTCTAACTATCCAAATCAGAATGTGAAACTCAGCTACCTTTTTTTCCCCTCTGGATTTTATAATTTTAATCACAAAAAGTGCATTAAGTTACAACAGTGCTTTTCAACTTCCAGAATTCCCCAGAAAAAAAATGCACACATGTGTGTGTGTGTGCAGTGGGATATTTGGGAATCCAAGCAATTTCTGAACAGCAGTAAGAATTATACAGTCTGCTTATCTTTTAACAGTTTTCTATATATTTGTCAGCCAGAAGAATAATGTGTTGTCCACATCTGATCCTCCAAAACAATTTAGCGGGGGGGGGGAGAGAGAGAGAGAGAGAGAGAAGGATTAAGAACTGAACTCTTAATAGGCAAAAGTTTTGTTAATGCAGCAACCAAAGTTATTAGAGATAGACATGGAGTGAACGGTTTTCAGCCTTACCCGTGAACATAAACAAAAGGGGTTATGGTTAAGGTGCCGGCCTAGAAAGGAGGAGACTGTGAGTTCTAGTCCTGCCTCAGGCAAGAAAGTCAGCTGAGGGATTTGGGCCAGTCACTCTCCCAGTCCAATCCACCTCATACCGTAGGTTGTGGGAACAATAGACAGAAGGAGAATTAGGTATGTTTTCTCTTTTTAATTATATATAAAGGAAAGTGGGATAAAAATCCAATAATAGTACGATTCCAAATATTTTAAGCATCAGTCAGGGCATATTCTGAAATGGGGACTCCTTTTCCCCTGTGAGACTAAATACAAAATGGATAGACCACATTTATAACAATATAAATCAATGTCTTTTTTCCCCCTTCAAAATAGAGATCAAATATTGAACTTGACCAAATAATATATAAGAAAGCCAGTTTGATGTGGTGGTTAAAGGATCAGGCTAGGAACCAGGAGACTGTTGAGTTCTAGTCTCACGTAGGCATGAAAGCTGGCTGGGTGACATTGGGCCGCTCTTCTCTCAGCCCTAGTAAACTATTTTTGAAAATCTTTGCCAAGAAAACTGTAGTAGTCTAGGCAGTTGCCAGGAATCAACACAATTCACAAGGCACAGACAAAAATATTACATTATAAATTCCTGCAAAAGATTGAACTATTTATACCAGTAAATATTATTGGTATATATAGTATTACTGCTGGTAAATAAATGATGCAATTGCTATAATTGAAAGAATAGGGTAAACTGGGATTTTCAAATTTTACTATTCCCTTGTGCTAACTTTGAAAATAATGTAAAATCCATTGCAGAATGCAAAGTAAGGATAAAAATATGACTGTTCCCTTCGGTCAAGTTGGATATTTGGTGACATTCATATAGCTTTTTTTCTGCAAAAAATGGAACTCATTTACCATTGCCAGGACTGCCTCTTACTAGGAATTTTATTGACTTTTCTGTCTAGACTGAAGTTCTGGCCTTTCCTGCTCATCTCCCATCCAAGTTCTAATCAGTCTAGCTCCATGTAATTTTCCAAAATCAGCCAAGTAAATAATAGAAAATTACTTTCTCTCTCTTTTTTTTTTTTTTTTTTTTGGTGGTGGATGCATTTTATGTTAATGCACAGCAGCTGGAACTAGAAAGGATTCCTTCTTTCACTAGTGGTGCCCAAATTAACTTTGGAAGGCGGGGACCCTCAAATAGATCCGAAGGAGACATGAAGTGCAGGTAAGAGAGACACCATCCCCTATACATAGCCAAAGTAGCATTCTGAACAGCAACAGAAATATCTCCACAAAAGTAGCAGTATGAGGATAAGCAAACAAGAGGCAGTATTTAAATCTGTGTTAGAAATGAACTTCTTTTTTTCCAATGAACTAATCAGTTGAATTCTAGCATCTGGCAAAAAAAAAATCTGTGAGTATAGATTGGATGAATGAACCACTTTGAATGAATGAATGAATGAATGAATTTGCAAAAAAATTACTCAAATTATATATTTTTAAAATCATGTTTATTGAGTTTATATAACTATCTAGCTCACAGTTAAAAACAATATGAAAATAGCAAAAAAATATGATATAAAACAATGAAAACAATATGAACTGTAAACCCATATCACAAAATAAAAACATATCTTCTTTTATTTTTTGCAGATTATTTCAAAGATGTATTGGCCATCATAAGTAAATGTAGAATTTTCTAAAACGATAGGAGTAGAAATCAGCAGCTAACCCTCTCATTTCAATTTCAGAATCCACAAACGAAGTTGCAGAAGCCAGTGCTACACTTTTACATAGTCTTTTGAGGTAAGAAACACACAAAAAGTCTAAAATTGGTTTTCTGCAGTATTGCAAACTAAACTCACATTACACACACACACACAAACAAAAGTAGCTTAGAAAAATGCAAATTATACTGACCCTGGGTACCCTCATTCAAGTTGCCTCTATTTTATCTTCCCACCCTTATGCTTCTCCTAGAAACATTAAAGTTTTGGGTCACCTGAAAATTGATAACTCAGCTTGAAAATTTTATTGAAGATTTTTTTCCAGTAATGCACTTGTGATAACCATGGCAACTTGCGAGTTCTGCCGTACCTTCTGTTTGCTGATAATTTGTCCCAAAATCTTAGTTTAATAATCCTGACCGTACATATGTAAATTGGAATTCATGCATTCATGTGTTGAAAACAACAATTACAATCTCTTTTTTCTTTTTATATAGAAGCGACCAACTGGAATTAAATATTTTAAAATTCATCTCTGCAATCCTACAACATGGCAGCAGCAAACATCTTGCAGACTGGATTGTTTCCCAGTATTCCCATATTTGACTACAGGACAAGTGTCTTTCTAAAGCCAACATGTTCTGTGCTGGTACAATTCATTGTTTGTGAACAAAACATCACTTTTTTTTTTTTTTGCATAAAGCAAGACTGCCATAGCACCATGCACCTATCGTAGCTAGAATGCAGGATTTTCTTTCTTTAAAAAAAATTGAACATCTGTCTCTGAAGAGGAGAATAAAACCAGTACAGTTTGTGCTTGCAGACATTTCTAGCAAAGAACAAGTTGGGTCACCATTGCAGTGCCATATCTTCTTTGCTCCAGACATATTTGCCTCCTCGCTTGAAAAACATCTTTTCATCAAAGCCACTGAATTGTATAGCATGTTTAACCCCTATATCCAGGATTGACCGAGATGGCTCTTTCCGGCCATTTACACAGTTGAGAAAACGCATCTGAGAAAAACACAAAAGAAAGAAATTACAGCAGAAGAGAATTAACATCTGTGTACAGCTGTTCTACCAAGTTATATGGTTTCAAAACTTAGTGCCTAATTCCAATCCTGCAAATGACTTCAAGTAATTATATACATGTGAATGTTATTAATATTTATGGCTCTGAATGATACCAAATACCGTAGTGTATTTGTTTTTAGCTCATGTGTAAAGATTTCAGACATCAGATCATAACTCCCTTCGTTTGGTGCCATCGTAATTTTATGTGGTCACTGAATGAACAGTTGTTTGTTGAGGAACAGAAATGAAACAGCAACAACAACAACAACAACATAGACCAAACTGTCTGAAAAGTCTTTCCAGAAACCTTCATTTAGAAGAGTCTATAGATTCCCAGGCCAAAATACATATGTTTGTAGGTATCAATCAATTGGTCTTGGCAAAAACTAATATCTCAATCAAGATGTTGACAGCACAAAATTGATCTCAAGACAAACTGCAGAAATGATTCAACTGGAGGTATAATCTCCCACCAAAGCAGGGGAGTTAGGCTGAATCAATGTATACTCCAGAGCTGTAGAAAGAAATTGATTTATTTGAACTTCAAAATTTGCTTCAACCTAGCAGTTGCTGTAACTAAAGATGGGCTTCAAGGGACTGAAAGAGATACTTATATATGCAGTATCTCAATATTGTACTGATTGTCTGAATGTTTCCCGCTTTTCCTTTTCTTTTAGCTTATTTATCTCAACATCTCAAAGTACCTGAGTTTTAAGTATGTGCATATAGTTGTACTGCCCATACGTGCACTGCTCTAGTTTTGTAAATGCACTTTTATTCCAATGCAGTGGGTTGCACTGAATGCAATGGACTCACTATTGAATAAACATATACAGGTTTTTTTTAATAAAAAAAACTTGGGAAGGGGGGGATAGGAAAAGAGTCCACTAGTCCATGAATCTATTTTAAATTAAAGAATATATTGAGTAGTCTTTGGTGCTCTCTGAGCTTACTTGTTTTATTGCAGATAGTTCATTACCAAACTAGGTAACATCATCAGTGCTAGTCTAGCACTGATGATATTATTTTCAGGAAAACAACCGAGCTCAGAAAGCACCAAGGACCCCTCATTTCAACCTTTATTGAAAGAATATGCTATTCACAGCAACAATATCATACAAGTGATGTTGTAAATGACATTATTGCATCACATTTACGACCTTGCCCAAACGAAGTAAAATGATGTAAACACAATGGAAATTTTCATCTGTTGTATTCAAAATCTGTGGCTCTACAGCTCACCAAATCAAGTTTTCACAGTATAAGGGAGACTTATACCTGAAGACTAATATTTTATTAGCTCTGGTTAATACAAATCAAGTTTTCACAGTATAAGGGAGACTTATACCTGAAGACTAATATTTTATTAGCTCTGGTTAATACTAAACTGCAATATGCGCTGATTTCAGGGGGGTTTACCCCCAAGAAGTATAAGTTGCAATCTCCCTATGGCAAGGACTGAAATAAAGCTCTGACTTCAAAAACAGGAAAAAATATTTTCAAAATAGAGAGCAAATAAAATAACAAACCAAACGACTTACATATTCATCCAGAATTAAATAGGAATCTCTCATCTGTGAAAAGACAGGGAAGCAACAACTTTAATTTACCATAATGTATAACTTTATATTAGAGAATGAGGCATAAAAGCCAGCTGCATGGTTTTGCGCCAGTTCACTCTCTCCTAGCCCAATCCACCTCACAGGGTTATTGTTGTGGAGAAAATAGGAGAAGAAAAATGTGTAGGATGTGTTTGCCATCTTGCATTATTTGTAAAGTAATAAAGGTGGGATAAAAGTCTAATGCATAAATTAAAAAAAACAATAAAACATTTCATTTATGTACTTCTTATAGCTTATTTTTTTATTTTGAGCTGTTGTTTTAAAATAGGGCAAACATAGTCCTTAACGTAGTATGCAAATTAAAAGCTACCTGTACATAGAGAATTAAATTAGTAAAGAGAAAGAGTCTATCGTGGAAATCTGATGTGAGTTTTCCAATCCAAATTGTAGTCACTAAATGAGGACTACTTTTATAGGGAATCATTATTGTCACAACCACTGGAGTCTTTAAGTTTCCAATATTAGACAGAAACTTTTATTTGGAATTCATAAACAATTTATTAGCTTGAGAGTAGCCCGTAGAACTTATAGAAAAGTTGAAGGCTTTTCATACATTTGTTGATGTGACCATATGATACAGCAATGCTATTGGAAGGCAAGATCTTAACAGTTTCAGCAAAATACTGTGTGTTCCCACACCAAGATCCATATTTCTTTTACATTTTTTTAATTGAGCTTTTATATGTAATCCTCAAGTTAAGGTTGTAATTAAGTGGGTTATACCATGACTGAGGTGATTTTATGGGGATTTTTTTGTGTTAAGTGAATCATTGTAGTCATTAAGGGAACTCATTGGCTACAACAGGTATTTTTTTCCTGGAAATTGGAAGTAAATGCTGGTTTCTAGCAAAAAAAAAAAAGTCATAAACTGCAGTCATCTGACTCTAGGACATGGCCATAAATGAGGGCCTTTGGCTGTGAGCTACAGGGGGTGAGGGATAGTCATCAAAACTTTGAAACAAGGTTGAAAGTACCTTTTTGGGAGGTTCATCATAACTTCAAACAGTCATTAAGTGACCAATCGTAAATTGAAAACTATCTGTATTATAAATAATTCAAGGCAACAAACATACTTAAGACTGCTATTTCCATTTAATTTGTTCTTATAAAAGAACAGATCATTTAAAAAAATATAATCCAAATTTGGTGGGGAGGAAATCAAAGGATGGGGAAAGAGTTATTTTCATTCCTTTAATAAGTCTAAAATGAAACAAACTGAGGTCCTAGAAAAGTTAAATTCCGTCGAACCCAACACTAATTTGTGGTTTTGCCAAACCTAAATTTGCCTCATTAATGCTGTTATTCAGATAATTCACTATCAACAGTTATGTGATGTATTAGGACATTATCACTATATCACGATACAGTAATAATGGAGCTTTATATGTCTAATTATTATAGTGGCCCAGTGCTTAAGAAATGATTGTCACATCTGTTAATTTCTGATGCAAAATTTCTTGCAAGAGTTATTAATAAAAACGTGCAGCAATTCCCCTTGGTGTAACACTGGGCATCTGGACTCCAACAATACAGACCGAAAATGCTAAAGGGCATAAACTGAAAGCATTCTAACAAATCCTCACTAAAAAGCTTTCTTATAGCAAAAGGGAAAAAAAAGAACCTTGGATAAATGCATTTTGCTGTTAGCAATCAGAATCGGGACTTCTAATGCCAACATTAAATATATTGCTTTCAAAATGTATCAACCTTCAGCATGATTACCTTTTGATTGGATTCAGGGACTAAGCATGGGAGATCTTTATGACGGTGCACAAATCTTTCGAAATCTTCATCATCGATGATGAATCTTTCAGCTTCTCTCATAGATTCGGCCCCCGTATTTTCTCCTTCAATGAGCAAACACTGAAATATCTAGAAAGCATCAAGTCTATGATTAAGAGACAACTCTTGCTGGTCACCATTACTGTGCAATAGAATAATACTACAAAGAAAATTTAATGAAAGCTTTTAATTTCTGTAAACTGGATGTCGGGCAGCATATACATGTATTTTTATTATATGAGTAATTTGCAATTATATTTAAAGACTGGTGAAAACTTCAGCTTCTGGATTTTGTGCTTGAAATGGAAGAAAATAAAACTTTTGATTTTGGGTTTTGCTGATTAGATAAGTTTGTTGTTATAGAAATGGCTAGTGCATATTATGCATGTAAATGTAAAAAAGTTGAGGCTGAAATGTTACTATTCTCATCTACTGGGCTAAAAAGAATCAGAAGTCAATGCCTTTCCTTTCATTTTCCGCCTACACATTTCCCTCCCTAATTTTTCACTTTCATTTTCTTCTGTATTTTATATCTCGATAAGCTTAATACAATTATTAAAAAAGACTGGTGAAAACTATGAAGTCTAACCAAGGATTATTGGTCAGAGCAGTGTTTCTCAACCTTGGCAACTCTGAAATGTGTGGACTTTAACTTCCACGATTCCCCAGCCAGCCGTGGTGATTTGTAGGGTGGTCAGCTGTTACAGACCCCTCTGAGAGGACCATATTGAAATCAGAGATTTATATTAGGAAGTGCAGGTGTGCAAAACATTTTAAATTTTGAGTTTCAGGTAGAATTCCATTTTGGTGACAATATAGGTCAGAAAAGAAAAAGGTATACGAATAAGTTTGTGGGTTGGTTTCCGAACGTTACCAAGCTAGGTAACATCTTCAGTGGAGTTTAGAGGATATGAATAAGTTATATTACATTTGGAATAAGTAAATTACTTATTCCAAATGTAATATAACTTATTCGTATCCCCTAACTCCACTGAAGATGTTACCTAGCCTGGTAACCATATATCGACTACTGCAATGCTCTCTACATGGGGCTACCCTTGAAGAGTGTTCAGAGACTACAGTTAGTGCAAAATGCAGCTGGGCGAGCAATTGTGGGCCTTCCACGTTGTGCCCACATTTCGTCAACCCTCCGCATGCTGCATTGGTTGCCTATCGGTCTCCGAGCGCAATTCAAAGTGTTGGTTATTACCTATAAAGCCCTTTATGGCACGGGACCAGGATACTTATGGGACCGTCTTCTGCCACATACTTCCCTTCGACCGGTGAGAGCGCACAGGGTTGGCCTCCTCCAGGTCCCGTCAGCGAAACAGTGCTGTCTGGCGGGTCCTAGGGGGAGGGCCTTCTCTGTTGTGGCGCCCATCCTCTGGAACCAACTGCCCCCTGAAGTCCGTGTTTTCCCCACTCTCCCAGCCTTCCGGAAGAATCTAAAAACATATCTGTGCTGGCAGGCCTGGGGATGACTGTGATTGTGTATGAATGATGAATGTGTTTGGGGGGTCTTTTTAAATGTTTTGTAGATTTGGTTTTAGGTTTTTTTTTCTTTTTTAAATGCTGAGATGTTTGTTTAGTTTATGTTGTTAGCCGCTCCGAGTCCTTTGGAGAGGAGCGGCATAAAAATCTAAATAAATAAATAAATAAATAAATAAATAAATAAATAAATAAATAAATAAATACGTTCAGCAAAAGATTAAAAAAAATGGTTTTCAAAAGATACAGATCTTTATATTCAACTAACTTACCGCCATCTAATGGATGTTGAAAACATTGTGGTATATACAAAATGAATGGGGACTTTTAAAGCTCCTATGCCAAAATGTCTGAGGCAAATAACCCTTAAATGCAAAATAGTTAAACATTTCTTACTTGGGACTCTGCAGACTGCAGAGGCCAAGGTATCATAGATCAACACCATCACTATAGTTTTGATAATGGTTTATATTGACCTATGTTGTAGCAACGGAACAAAGTTCTTTTGAAGAAACCACTGGATTCCAAATCCTTTCATTTAAATTATATTTCTTTGCATCAAGTCCAGATCTCTTTAAGGGGCTGAAGTTAACTTTTCCAAGAAGTCAGAAAAATAATGGACAGAGTAGTGACAAAAAATGATCCAGATCCATGCCACCCACATATGGACAGCTTCTTCAAGAATATGAGTTGTTTGTTTTTTTAAAAATATTTTAGGGGCCCTACCTGTTATAGCTAATATTTCACTCTTTAAAATACTGAAAGTTATGCTGTCCATCTTCTGCTCTTACCTTCCATCGGACAGGATTTAGAGCTTTGATCTTCTCATTCATGTCTTCTTCCACATTGAAACGATTGATCACGGAATTTATTTTGAAAGCAACATTGTATTTTTGGCACCATATCTTCAGTTTTTCAAGATTTTCGACATGATTTTTCTTCCCTTGCCCACGGCCAATTAAAACATTGACTTCTTCATTGAAGCTATCACACGATACAGCAAGAATATCTAGATAGTCCCCTAAAGCAGAAAGAGTTCACTAGTAATTAATACTATCGGCCAATTGTCCTCTAAATTTATCATGTTCTAGGTGAAAAATCATTACCTTGATTATAAACATAACCATAATTTATTAATCTATGTTTAAACTGCTGGCTTACTGAAAATTACAATCAAACGTAACATAAAAATTAAAACTCTTCTTCTTTACTTCCTCTTTACAACTTCAGTTGTCAAGGGAACCAGAAATACTAACATTATTTGAAATTACCCTGTTATAAACAAGCGATTTAATATTTTGTTATTTATTTGTCAGTCAACCAAACCCTCTTTAGAATATGGAAACCAAAATGAAGCACATAAAGATTTTTAAGATGGAAGGTAAAATATACATGCTGATGGTAAACCCCAAAAATCATCAAATGACAAAAGTAACCACTGTTAAAATGCCAAAGGGAAGAAATTGTAAAACAACATTTGTTGGGTTCAGTTCGGTCTGTAATGTGAATCCAGCAGTGGCTAGAAATCCTAATTCATGGCTGAACATGCTGTGCAAACCTTGTGCAAACCTATTGAAGGTTTCAGAATGATATAAGCATAAAATTCTCAGAACAGAGAGATACAGATGTGAGATTATGCCATGCCTCCATGTATGTAATTTTAAATGATTTTACTCAGTGGTGGGATTCAAATATGGGAACAACCGGTTCTCTGTGTGGATGCCGCTTCACTAGAAGCCCCCTAATTCCAAGTCATGCAATTGGTCTATTAAGTTCAGCACAATATTGATTATAATAACTGAAAGCAGTTCTCCTAATTTTGAAACCTCAGGTTTTCCAAGGACAAAAAAACAGGATGCTGTGTTTGCCTGACCTAACCTGGGTCATCTTAAATGCGAAACACATACTCTTACCTCTGAGCTATTATTGTTCCCCAATATTGCTAGTGATAACATTTATATTAAGCGCTGTACATTAAACAGTTTGAAGCGAAGAATGAAAAGAGATGAAAAGCAACTGTTTTAGGACCTTTATTTTCTAGGGGAGGACAAATTTCCAAAAACTAGGGGGATAATTTTATCTCCCCAACCAGAAAGATTTTTTTATATGCTGCCAAGTTGAATCCAGGGAGCGCAGTGCGCCAGTTCAAAATGCCCGCTCGCGAGTTGTGCTCCTAATTAGGATATTCCCTTCAATGCTTCATCCTTTCTTTATTTTGACCCACGTCAGATGGTCAGAGAAATCTCTTTGCTCATTAAATTGGGTTGATTTGGGAATATCCTTTTGTTGTTGTTTTTTTAACATTTTCATTAACTCTTTATATCAGTGGTTCCAAACCTTTTCTATATCCCATACCTCTAGAATGCTTCTGATATATTCTTGCACCCCTTACAAAAGTTCAAAATAATGGCAACGAATTATGCAAATACACTATAATTTTGAAAACCCAAGTTTTCGCACCCCTTGGAATATCGTTTTGCACCCCCACGAGGTGCAAGCACCCTGGTTGGGAACCCCTGCTTTATATTTTTCCAAGGCCACTGATGCCTGCCTTTTTACATAACATACTCTGCTACCATACATGACAACAAGGGAATGGGAGAATAAAGAAATTTGTTTCTTACTATTTTATGAGGTTTTGGATAGACAGGACTATTCTCTTTTGGAAAGTTGCAATCCTTTTATTCTTTTCCCCAGTTAACCAGCACAATAAATATATTATATAATGCTAGAACAGATTGTTATAATTTCTCTTACCATAATATTTGAACCATCTCTCCTTAATCATACTGCCATTGGTCACAATGCTAACACTTGGCAACTTTAGCTCCTCCTTGCAAAATTGGACCAGCTTCCCGACAAACTCGCCTCGCTCGTGCAGAAATGGTTCACCACCTGAAAAGTTTATTTTCTCCATACCTGAGATGTGCCAGAGAGAACAAGAAAGTGATAGGAACATTCAAGCAGTACACCTTTACTTTTACTTTATTCACACTTATATGCCGACCTTCTCCGAAGACCCAGGGCGGCTCACAACAGGAATACAATAACAATTTTAAAATTAACCACATTCATATCACATACAAACACAATCAGTTTGCAGTCAGTTTGCAGCCACTGATGGCGGGACACTCTTAGGGCCGAGGGGCAGAGCACAGCTCATACGCCCCAAGCCTGTCGGCATAGATGTGTCTTCAGCACTTTCCGGAAAGCTAGGAGGGAGGGAGCAGTACGAACCTCTGAGGGAAGCTGGTTCCAGAGGGCTGGGGCAGCAACGGAGAAGGCCCTAGCCCTAGGCCCCGCCAGATGGCATTGTCTAACAGACGGGACTTGTAGGAGGCCAACCCTATGTGCCCTAACCGGTCACTGGGATTCATGAGGCAGGAGACGGTCCCGCAAGTATCCTGGTCCATTGCCATAAAGGGCTTTATAGGTCATAACCAACACTTTGAATTGTGTTCGGAGACCAATTGGTAGGCAGTGCAGCTCACGGAGAGCTGGAGTGATATGAGCATGTCTTGGGAGACCCAAGACAGCTCGCGTGGCCGCATTCTGGACTACTTGCAGTCTCTGGACATTCTTCAAAGGTTGCCCCATGTAGAGAGCATTACAGTAGTCGAATCTCGAGGTGACAAGGGCATGGGTGACTGTGAGGAGTGACTCCCGGTCCAAATAGGGCCGCAACTGGCGCATCAGGTGAACCTGGGCGAATGCTCCCCTCGCCACAGCCGAAAAATGATGTTCCAAACTTAGCTGTGGATCGAGGAGGACACCCAAGTTGCGAACCCTCTCTCAGGGGGACAAAACTTCTCCCCCCAGGGTAATGGACGGACAGTTGGAATTGTCCTTGGGAGGCAGAGCCCAAAGCCACTCCGTCTTGTCGGGATTGAGTCTGAGCCTGTTGGCACCCATCCAGACCTCAACAGCCTCCAGGCACCGGTTCATCACTTCAACTGCTTCACTGTAATGACACGGGGTAGAGATATAAAGCTGAGTATCATCAGCATATTGATGATAACTCACCCCGTGTCGACAGATGATCTCACCCAACGGCTTCATGTAGATGTTAAAAAGCAGAGGTGAAAGAACGGACCCCTGAGGAACTCCACATGGAAGAGACCTCGGAGCTGATGTCTGACCTCCTGCAAACACCGACTGCGACCGGCCAGAGAGGTAGGAGGTGAATCACCGTAGAACGGTGCCCCGCACTCCAAGCCCCTCCAACCGGCGCAGAAGGATACCATGGTTGATGGTATTGAATGCCGCTGAGAGGTCAAGAACCACCAGGATAGTGGAATAACCTCTATCCTGGGCCCGCCAGAGATCATCAGTTAGCGTGACCAAAGCAGTTTCCGTGCTGTAACCTACTGCAAAAACAATTATAAATAATAATAATACAAATTCAGTAGGTTTTCTAAAGTATTTTTCTCCTACACGTGAATATAGAATGTCAAATTGCATGGTTTACATTAACTCAGTATCATTAATATGCTGTTTTCTTCACCACAGACCCTCTTTAAATACCTTTTGTGGCCATGGACACCCCCCCCAAGACTTAAGATTTAAATGATAATGGTTCTTCAACCTTTCGCAGACAGACAGACAGACACACACACACACCATAACGACATAGTTGTCCACGGATCACAGGTTGAGAATCACTAATGTAGAGTTTAAATGAGGCATTTTCTCAACCCAACCAAAATATCCCAGACATTAGAGGTGAAGCCACTGGCACACCAAGTGCGTATCCCATCACTGAGTTTATTTCACATATCCCTTGCTGTCTCTTAAATACATAAACACAAAATTCAGTAGATCATAGCTGTTAAAAATTCCAAAGGATCAAAAATGCAAAGTACATGCAAAAGTAGCCATTGAATTCTGTGGAGCTTGATTTTAAGTACAATTATAGAGAACACTGTAAAAGGAAAGACTTCCTTGAGTCAATTCCTCATGAGTATTTCAAAAGAGACTCTCTTAGACTGGTCCCCACATATAGCCCTCTGTGAATATTCTCAAGGAAATCTTGCATCGTCAGAGGTGTGGGCTAGGGCTGTAAAATGTGTGCATTTCGTCATTTATTTTACACGGCTTACATTGTCAGAATTATTATACGCCCCTAGGGTTTTAAAAGCTGAATTGCGGCTAACCGGCCTCGTTATTAATCCATTGATTAATAATTAATAACCAGGAGATTGTGAGTTCTAGTCCCACCTTAGGCACGAAAGCCGGCTGGGCGACTTGGGACCAGTCACTCTTTCTCAGTGACTTTTACACAACTTACCTGATCGGGGTTGTTATGAGGAAAATTAGGTGTGTGGAAAAGGTGTGTTGGGCGTGTTTCTCACCTTGAGTTCTTTACAAAAATAATAAAAGCAGGATCAAACAAGCAAACCAAACAGACAAATAAATATTGACAAGGCAGCATTAACCTCCTTGCCAAGAAAAAAAAAAAGAAAAGAAAGAAAGAAGCCAGGAAAATAAAAGTTGCATCTTAAACTTTCATCTTTTCCCCTAGCACAAGGGTAGGTAGGCAACCTCGGCTCTTTTATGACTCATGGACTTCAACTCCCAGGAATTCTGGGAGTTGAAGTCCATGAATCATAAAAGAGCCGAGGTTGCCTACCCCTGCCCTAGCAGTATCATACCCCAGGAGAGTCCAAGTAAAGTGCTCTCCCGATAGACAGATCAGCTCCATCCCCACTAACAAGAGCGCGAACCCTTCCGCCACCGGTTCAACCCCAGCCCCTCCGTAGCTTCCCGGAGCCGGCAGGGAAGGGGTCACTTACCCGCCTCCTTGAGCAACCGGAGCCCCCTCTTAGCCTCCTCCAGCGGCAGGACGAAAGAGGTCTTGGCCGTGTGGAAGCAGAAGCCGCACTTATAATTGCACTGGCGGGTGAAGTGATAATTGACACTGAGCGGCACCGGCGGGCGAGGGGCGGCCGGCTCCGGGGCTGCGCTCGGGGAGAGACTGCGGCGGAGCGGCCCCCAAAGGCAGAGGAGGGCCAGCCGGCTGCAAAGAGCCGCCAGAGCCTGGAGCAGGAGACGGAGGAGCTGGCGGGGAGGCAAGTGCATGGTGCCTTCTTTCGCCTTCGCTTCAGCCGCGAGTTGGCGGCGCTCGAGCGGAGAGCGCGGCTTTTAAGTGGGCAGATAACGGCGCGCATGTGATCGCCGCTCGGCTGCCCCCAAGTTTCGGTTTCCTTTACGGAGAAATTGCTCGGTGCCCGTTCAAGGTGCCCAGACTCGCGGCGCCTTTTGTGGGGCGGAGGGGGGGGGAGCGGCGGGGTGCTGCCAGGCGCCGCTCCGAGAGGAGATGCTGGAGGCGGGGGAGGGGGGGGGGAGAGAGAAACGGGACCAGTTAGGAAGCTGGAAGTGGCAGAGTTTAGAACTTGAATGAGACTGTCGCCCCGGCCAAAGGCTTGGCACGGAAGGGCGCGCGAAAAGTGCGCTTCAAAGGAAGGCGTTTGGCGTGGCGCGTGGCAAAGACACAATGCGACCAGAGACCCTCCCCACAATTCTTCTCATCAGACGATAGAGTGGGTTTCCCCGAAGGACTGAGGCAAAAGACATCCATGCTCATTTGCCAATTTGCACCTGTCTATTCTCACACCCCATCCTTGTCTTGCCTGCTCAAGACTTCTTACTGGGATAACACATTCATGTCAGTGAGGGGCACTCAAAGCTTGTCGGGAGGGGGGGAGGATACTTGGGCTCTGCCAAGAGCATGGGTTTTGCGACCCTCAGAATAGTGGGCCAAAAAGTCAAGAGTTTCTATTACTTTCTCTCTTTTTTTCATTTAGGTCATATTTTGCATGAGATCATCGTTTGGGGAAAAATGAAGAAACCTCAGCTGCATCAAATTGCAACTTTTTTTCTACACTTCATCTCTCTCTCTCTCTCTCTCTCTCTCTCTCTCTCTCTCTCTCTCTCTCTCTCTCTCTCTCTCTCTCTCTCTCTCTCTCTCTCTCTCTCTCTCTCTCCCTCCCTCCCTCCCTCCCTCCCCCACCACCACTTTGGTGAATGGCCCTTGCTTGGGGTAGCCCTCCTTGTGCATCCGTAACTTCCAGAAGGATGAGGAGGCAGCCTTGCATGCTGGCCAACCACACTTCAGTGTAGCATATTGCATAAATCTAGTGCGGTTGGGTGAGTTAGTTTGTGTTAGGATATTGCAGAAGTATACAAAATGGGATAACTGAATTTACCCATGGATAGTTATGTCTCCTGAACACAGCCAGCAGACAGATATTTGTGTTTGACACCATTTGTATTAGAATAAGACCTAGAGTCCTGGACACAGTACCAGATTTAGGGTTATATCTATAAAACTATAAAATATACAGGGATATTTTTCCTCATCTAGGAAGAATATATTGTATCTTAATTCTATTGTGGCAGTATATTGTTTGCAATAGTGGCAAAATATATTATGTCTCTGATCAATAAGTACCTTAGTTAGTGTCTGAATCATTGACTCATAGGGCTGGAAGGGACCCCCAGAGGTCTTCTAGTCCAACACCCTGCCCAAGGAAGTTCTTATACCATCCTGGAAAAACGGTTGTCCAATCTTTGCTAGAAAATCTCCAGCCATGGAGCACTACAATGCCAGGAGGCAAGTTGTTCCATTGATTAATTGTTTATACCCGGGGTAGGCAACCTTGGCTCTTTTATGACTCGTGGACTTCAACTCCCAGAATTCCTGAGCCAGCCATGTCCACGAGTCATAAAAGAGTCAAGGTTGCCTACTCCTGGTTTATACCATCAGAAAATTACTCCTTAGTTCCAGGTTGGATTTCCCTCTGATGGTCTTCCATTACTTCATGTCCTGCCTTCAGATGCTACGGAGAGTAAATAGTTAATAATAATAATAATAATAATAATAATAATAAGAAGAAGAAGAAGAAGAAAAGGGACCTTGGAGGTCATCTAGTCCAACCCCCTGCTCAGGCAGGAAACCCTATACCATTTCAGACAAATGGCTGTCCAGTCTCTTCTTAAAAACTTCCAATGTTGGCGCATTCACCACTTCTGGAGGCAGGTTGTTCCACTGGTTAATTGTTCTAACTGTCAGGAAGTTTCTCCTTAGTTCTAGGTTGCTTCTCTCCTTGATTAGTTTCCATCCGTTGCTTCAGGCGCCTTGGAAAATAGCTTGACTCCCTCTTCCCTGTGGCAGCCCTTCAAATATTGGAAGACAATTATCATGTTCTCCCCAAGCTTTGCCTTCCTTAGGCTGAACATGCTGTACATACTTAGTTCCCCTAACAGAGCAGTTCTCAACCTGTGGGTCGTGACCCCTTTGGGGGTCGAACGAGCCTTTCACAGGGGTCACCTAAGACCATCAGAAAACACATATTTCCGATGGTCTTAGGAACCTGTCTCACTTTCAGCTCCTCCTAAAATTCTTCATTCAAGCAGGCTTCCAGAGTTCGGCCAGCAGGATGCAGGTAACCCCTCCCCCCTGTCCTGCCACCTCCCATGGCACCGCGCCGCTCCGCATCCCGCACCTCAAGCCTCCGTGGCACAAAACCGCTGGCGTGGTCCCCAATGGCCACTGACGCACTCCCCGCCGCCAGCGACCATGCAAGCCCTGGCAATTGCTCCAGCCAAAGAAGGAGGTGGCTGGGAGGCCGCCGCGGTGCCGATCTTCTGCACCTGTCAGTTGGCAACCCCCTGAATGTGCACTTGTCAGCTGGGAGGTCTGGCGACGGAGCCGGCTGGCATTGAGGGCAATGGGGAGATAGCAGCTCAGCGGGCAGGTTCCCGCGAATGTCGGGCCCACGGGGCTTGACATAGAGTCGACGGTCCAACGTAACTTCCCTTCTCGGATGAGAAAGAAGGAATCTCTCCTGCCCGTGACTCTTCCCCCCCTCAAGCGACAACAGGAGGTTGTAGACAACTAAGTCAGCCGGTGCAGGAAGCCCTGGAATGGCCAGTCCAGGGCGCCTGGTTGCAGTGATGGATTCTTTTGCTTCTCCTAGAAGCCGGTGTCAAGAGAAAGAAGTTGTTCAAACTTCAAACTAGCTACTGGATGCCTATTCGCACTTTTTCCCCCTTTTTTTTTTTTGAGTACTTGTCTGCCAACCCACCCCATCTGTAAAAGAAAAGGTCTTCTACCCAAGCATAACTTTTAAGGATTTTAAGGATCTTTGAGAGGAAGAGAGGGAGAGAGAAATGGAGAGAGGGAGAGAAAGAGGGAAAGAGAAATAGAGAGAGGGAGAGAGAGAAAGAGAGGGAGAGAGAGTGAGTGATGGAGAGAAAGAGAAAGGGAGAAAGGGAGAGAGAAAGGAGACGGAGAGAAAGAGGGAGTGGGAGAGAAAGAAAGGGAGAGAAAGTGGGAGAGAAAGAAAGGGAGAGAGAAATGGAGGAAAAAGGGAGAGGGAGGGAGAGAGGGAGAGAAAAAGGGAGAAAAAGAGGGAGAGAGAAAGAAATAGGGAGAGATTAAATTAGTAACATGGTTGTTAAGTGAATACATTATGATTCAGAACAGCAGCAAAATTACAGTTATGAAGTAGCAATGAAAATAATTTTATGGTTGAGGGTCACCACAACATAAGGAACTATATTAAAGGGTCGCAGCATTAGGAAGGTTGAGAACCACTGCCTTAACAGATCATTGTATGACTTAGCCTCCAGACCTCTTTTCACCTTGGGAAAGGGACACTTCACCTTGTCCTTCGCATTGACCTGGCTACACCCACCTGCCCACTCCCACCTGACACGCCCTGTGTCACATCCACCTGGCTGCAGTGAGTCATCACAAACCCACCTTGTAAATGGGATGACTCACTGCAAAAAACAAGCAGGGAACTGATAAAATGTGAAAGGCAAGGGGTGGATCCCCCCCTCCCTTTTTGGAGAAACGCCTTTTTTTCTTTCTGCTTCCTGAAGAGAGGTTTCTCTGCTAAGTTTGGCAGGGAAGCGAGGGACTGGGTCACAACGTGGAGCATGTGAGGATGATGAGTGCTGGATGCAACTTCTACATTTCTTTAGAGTTATAAATCCTCACAAAGCACGTCCATTTACCGAAATCTCACTGAACCAGGGAAGAGATTCATCATTCCCCATTTGGTCAAATCAATCAATCAATCAAATCAGTGAGTCCTCATAGACCCTTTCACCTTTGTTGCTCTTCTTTGGACTCTTTCTAGGGCCCAGCATCTTTTTTGTGTCATGGTGACCAGAATTGGATGCAGTATTCCAAGTTATGCAATATTCCAAGTGTGGCCTCACTAGCGAAATATAGAGCGGTACTATCACTTCTTGTGATCATGATGCTAACCCTCTATTGATGCGGCCAAGGATGGTCTTGACTTTTTTTGGCAGCTGAAGCACACTGTTGACTTATACTTAAGTGGTAGCTTCACCAGGATACCTGAGATCCCTCTCATAGGCACTACTGTGCCAGGTACAGCCTATCCTCTAGCTATGCATCTGGTTTTTCTTGCCTGAGTGCAAGACCTTACTTTACTCACCACTGAACTACATCTTGTGGGATAAGGCCTAGAATTCAAGCCTGCCAAGTCAAGATCCTTCTGAATCTTGAGTCTGTTTTCCAAAATGTTGGCAATTCCTCGCAGAATCAGGAGCTAGGCTGGGTTTTTTTTTTAAGCTCTCACTGCATTCACATAAATAGATCTTTTGCTTATAACAGTATTTGATAGCTATTAATCCAAACAAATGCAACTTTTTCTCAGACAGCGGTGCAGGAATGAGAACCCTTTTTTCCCTTGAATATTTTAAAGACATATACATAAAAGGCATTTTAGAGAGCTTATATAGACTGTAAAGATGGGATCAAGGGAAGAGACTATGGCATCATTCCATTCTTTTCCCATCCTAAAGCTCCTACTTCATTTATGCATGAGTAGCTAAAACTCCAGAACTCTCTTTCACTAACATGCAAGTATCATTATTCTTTATTCTTTATCATTTATTTTTTATACTATTCTGAACTAGGTGCCCTCCAGGCATGCTTGGCTACAGCTCTCATATGGGGGGATTTCGGTGTTAATCATGGTCAGTGAAGAGTTGTCCTTCTAGCATCATACAGAGGTTTCTATCATGACTACTAGAGAAATGATACTGTCATTCTTGGCATATGCTTAGAATAGTTCCATATGCAGGTTAATGGAAAAGCAGCATATGTGATATGCTGTGCTGTTTCTGTTGTCATCTGGTCCAAGTGATATCAGCTCACCACAAATATTAGACTAGCCATACTGGATTAAAGTAGATGGTAGTAGTAAGAACATGTCCAACCGCTTTGCAAAGGGCTTTGAATTTTGGTGAAGCAAAATTAGCAACATGGATAAAGTAACTACGGGCCTAATAACTGTACCAAATGAAAGCAGCAGTAAGAATCGGATGGCAAAGTCGTAAGATAGCTGTGATATTTGGAGAAAAATAAAAGTTGGCAACTGACTAGTAAATAACTGGAAGCGAACGCCGAACTAGCCAAATGTTTAGAGAGTCTGCTGAAGTTTATTCTTCTGTGAACATTCAAGGGTAGGGTTTGAAAACAAAAGTAGACACTTTGGAGCCTAGGCAGGCCAAACTAAGGACTCAAGGCAACATTCACAATTCAACATTCAAGAGTTTGAACTCTGCTCTCCTAGACTCTTAGCAGAGTCTAGGAGAGGCCTTCTAGCCTCAACTGTAGACATACAAGCAACTCATAGTTGGTGCTCTTTCTTCCCTTTTCTTCCCTCTTAGGAAAATTTTCCACCAGGAGGATCCAGCTGTCTTCTCTCCCTGGGGAATGAGGTGTTTGCTTCTGCAGACCTGATAAAAGTAATCCAGCAGATATTTCCCCTTCGTGGTTTCTCCTTTTTCTCTTCAGGGATCTTTCTCAATCTTTTTCCACACCTGCCTCTTCAACAGACCAGCCATTATGCTCAGCAGGTCCTGAATCTGAAGGCACTCATTCACAAGAAGGCTGGTGCACTGCTTTCCCCATAAACATGTGAAAATGGTATGTCCGAAGACAGATGGTTGAATGGCAGGCACCCATAACAAGCAGAATAATCCATGCATCAGCATATACGGTACATTTCATCTCTGTCAATAATGGCTCTGGGAAAAGTATGCATACTGCAATAAGAAACAGTGCCTTTTCTTGTGGAATAGATGAGGGGTTAATTGGAGTTCATTTTTTTTATTCCTTATCATTCCCCCCCCCCCTTGTTCCTGCTTTCCTGTCCCATTTTATTATTCTTGTTTGGGCAAAGATGAGAACACTCCTCAGCAAGGACACTGATAGAGCAACCATGACTTCTGCTATGTTTTTTCCCCCACCCACAATGATAGGGAGTCTAAATTGCCAGGGCAGTTCAGATCTCTAAACAAAACATCTGGAAGGAGATTAATTTTTACAGAAACATGTAAAAATGTCTGCTCTGCTTTGTAGTTGATTCATCAGTGCCAATTCTGTACTATAAAGGTGAATCTGCAATTTTATTCATGTTGTGAACCTCTTTTTTGTAAACTAGCATAGATCTTCTTACATTTCTTGTACTAATTAGTTACACTTTTACACCCTTGAACTTTGTGTTACTGTTATTTGTGTTAATTTGTCACTAGTCCCAGTGTATTTTAGACACAAGAAAGATCAACATATGCATATGTGTATAGGTCTAAGTGTGTATAAGAAAATAACCAAGAAAAGAGATATTACAGTACTAATATTTTATCCTGGCCGTATACAGGTAGTCCTCGACTTAGAACAGTTCATTTAGTGACCATTCAAAGTTACAACAGCATTGAAAAAAGTGAGTTATGACCAAGTCAGATTCACCTAACAATAGCGTTATGAATTTAACGGCAGTGATTCATTTAACAACCATGGCAAAAAAAAAGGTTGTACAATGGGGCTAAACTCACTTGAACAATTGTCTTGCTTGGCAACAGAAATGTTGGGTTGAACTGAGTTTGTAAGTCAAGGGCTGCCTGTCCAGTATTCTGTTGTTCTCCTAAACCAGCCCTCTTCCGCCAGTTTTTGAGTTGCAGTTTACATGTTTACAGCTGCTGTGATTATTCTGCTGGAGACAGTGTGAAGGTCTTGGGTTGCTGCTGTGGCCTCACTCAAATAAAGTTGGCTACTACGGTACAAGGTCCTGTGCCTGACCCATTTTCCTCCCATTTTTTGCTGCCTTGCAGGGCAGACAGATTACTTAAGCAAGCTGTCTCTTCCTGAGCTGCTTTTCACTTCAGCTTCAAGGGCAAGTTAACCAGCTCAGTTCCCTGACCTTAATTGGTTGATTAGAACCCGCTGGCAGATGCTGCTTGAAACTCACCAGACCTTAATCAGTTTCACTCTGAAGGCTTTTGTAGTCAGCTCTTGAAATAGGTTATAATGTCTGCATTGGTTAGGAAATGATTTTTTTTCCAATCAGTTTATTTATTATCATTGGACTTGCAGATGGTACTAGCTGGGGTAGTAGCTAACCAAGCTGTACTGTGAAAGCCATGGCTTTCATAGCTGTGAAAATTGGGTCAAAAATATTAAATATATATTATATTTATATTTCTTAAATTTCTATACCGCCCCTCTCCCGTAGGACTCGGGGCGGTTTACAACCCAATAAAAACATATAAAACAATAAATATTTAAAATTAAATTAAATTAAATAAATACAAGGCTGTTACTAAAAACCTGTTAAAAAACCCAATTCTAAAACCTGAACAGTCTTGTTTAAAAATTTAAAACCCGAGGAGATCTAGGCCAGGCCGGCTTGATTGAAGAGATGAGTCTTCAACTCTCTTCTGAAGGTGCGGAGATCATGACACGTCCAGAGTTCAGGGGGGAGCTCGTTCCACATCGTCGGTGCCCCCACAGAAAAGGCTCTCCCCCTGGGCGCCACCAGCCGACACTGCTTAGCCGATGGCACCCTGAGGAGGCCCTCTCTGTGGGAGCGAACTGGTCGATGGGAGGTATTTACTGGCAGAAGGCGGTCTTGTAAATAACTGGGTCCTATGCCATGGAGTGCTTTAAAAGTGGTAACCAGTACCTTGAAGCGCACCCGGAAATCCACCGGCAACCAGTGCAGCTCGCGCAGGATGGGGGCCATTCGTGCCCGCCAGGGTGCCCCCACTACGACCCGCGCGGCTGCATTCTGTGCCAGTTGAAGCCTCCGCGTGCACTTCAAGGGGAGCCCCATGTAGAGAGCATTACAATAGTCCAGTCTGGAAGTGACGAAGGCATGGGTGACCGTGCGTAGCGCGTCATTATCTAGGAAGGGGCGCAACTGGCATACCAGACGAATCTGGTAAAACATCCTCCCGGCCACGGCCATCAGATGGTCCTCAGGGGACAGCCGTGAATCTAGGAGGACTCCCAAGTTGTGAGCCCTTCCCGTGGGGGCCACTGACTCGTCCCCAATAGACAGCGATGGAGTCAGCTGGTTGTACCGGGACGACGGTAACCACAGCCACTCGGTCTTGGAGGGGTTGAGCTTGAGACCGTTCTTCCCCATCCAGATCCACATTGGATATATATATGTAATGTGAAGGCAAGAGCCATCAAAGAAGAGCTGCAAGACACTTGAAAAAGGAGGATGACCAAATAAAAGGTGGCTAGATGTTTTCTGATAACACCAGTAGGACTTTACAAGAAGTCAAAAGTTCAGTTATTCATTGACAATTCTGATTACATGTCCATCAGATTCCCAAAAATCAGAACTGATTAAAAAACAAATTAAAGCAGAGGTGAGGAACCTGCAGCCTTTGAGATGTCACTGAACATCTCCCAGTAGCTAATTAGCATGGCTGTTATTGAGGGATACTGAGTTGTTTCACAACATCTGGAGGATCAGAGTGCTAAATGCATAGCAGAATTGAACCAATGTTCCGTGTATGGATACCTTATCTTTACCATTCTGTTATTACCATAACTCTTGAGAGTAGACATTGAGTGCAGATAATTATGTTTGGGCAAAGCAAATATTCAGTTGGGGAATTTCAAATGAACAGGAATTTGTCACACATACACAAATAGGCTTTTCTGTATATTTGGAGTTAATCTTGTATGGCTTCTTTGCTGTGCTTCATCTATTATAGGATCTTTTTTAAAAAAAAATATCTCTAGTTAGTGGGAGGTCTCTACAGGCCACAGAAAATGAGCTGGGGAACTGCTCTGTTCTTGGGGTCCAGTTTGCCCACTCCTGCTTTAAAGTATTGGAGGCTTCCATTTTATTGAGGCTATGCAATATATTTGCAGAGAAACCACCCTAATTACATACCAGATTAAAAATTGTTTTAAGAAATTAAAAAATTGTAAATGTATTAATATGCATTGGCATCCATCAACCCCAAAAAACCCAAACCCACTGAACATGCCATAGTTTAACTATCAAGCTAGAAATCCACCTGATCCCAGTTTAGCAGAAATTGGTCAGAAATCAAGTTCCATGGTGGTTTTTTTTTCCTATCCATACTGTCCAATTTCTGTATCCAAACTAGGAAGACTGCCTTTTTGGCATCTTACTTACAGATGCTGCTGTAGGAATAATGCTTATTTTGCACATCAGTGTCTATGGCAGTTGGGCACTAATTCAAATAAATACCCTTTTGTAATAAAGACGGGGGCACTTTTTATTTTTGTATGTTAACATTTTCCCAGAAGATACAAATGTTAATCCGATGCACAAAAATCAGCAAGCAATGTGCCGTCTCCCAAGCTCATTCATTCACCTAAGATTTACTTGCATTTACTTTGGATCCCGATTTTTTTTCTCTCTCTTCAAAATAAACCAATGTCAAATTTATCAGAAGGGGCTTTGCCTGTGTACTCAGATCGCTCTGTAAACTTTCACTTTCGTGAAAGTTATAGGCTTCGTTTCCCAACTTCGGTTCTCGGTTTCCCTTTTCGTATTTCCCGAATGACTTTTGACACAGCTCATATGACTCTTGACACGGTTTCTTGAATCCTAACTTCCTCTCGGGGTAAGTTTTGTTTTGCTATGCAAAGTCCCAAAAGAGAGGCAAGCGGCGCGGATGTTTGCTTTCGTTTCTCCGACAAGCCTCTCCTCCTGCGATAACAGGCGTCGGTTTTGATTTCCCGTTCCCGAAGGGCCCGGGCTCTGGGCGGCTTCTTAAGGCGTTCCCAGTTTCGTGTCTTCCCGGTGCGTTCATGCTGCTGCGCTGCACCGCTGGGTCCCCCCGGTTGCTGCGTTTAACCATGGACAAGCTGCTCTCTGCAAACCAAGCGGGCTGGCTTGAGCGCTCCTTCGTGGTCGAATCGGCAGGCGCGGAGGTAGACTTTTTCGCCTTGAGCAGCGCCGGCGGGCAGCCAGCCAACCGCGCGCGGCCCCAGTGCTTACTGCCTCCTCCAGGCAGGTGCTATTCCTTCGGCATCCCCTCGGCGCCAACCCCGCGGGAGCGCGTCCGAGCGGCCCGGCTGCAGAGCACTTTGCAGCGCCGACTCCAGCAGGCGCCTTGGGGCGCTCGGGGCAGAGTCCTGCCGCTCCTCTCCTACAGCCCTGGCGGAGCAGCGCTGGAGAAGGGCTTCTTGATTCAGGACGAGCAGGGCCTGCCGGAGACGCGGGCCTTTTTGGAAGAGCTCTTGGGAGGCCTGCTCCCAGCGCCGGCCCACCTTTCTGTGTACGAGCAAGCCGAAAGCGGCAAGCTCTGCTGCGCCCTGTGGGGTCTTAAGGGGCCAGGAAAGGCGAAAGAGCTGCTGGGCAGAGCTAATGTGGTGGCCGCGGAAGAACCGGAATTCCACCCTGCCGTTCCTCATCTTCTCGGCAACACCGTCTTCAGGTCCCGGGAAGCTGCCCGACAAGTGCTGGAAGAAGTAAGTGTTGGGATAAACAGGAGTTCGGCAGAACCAGGCCTCCTTTTCAGGACGTAGTAGCCCTTTTCAGGTTGTCCTCGACTTACCACAGTTCATTTAGTGACCATTCAAAGTTACCACGGCACTGAAAAGAGTGACTTAGGACCATGTTTCACACTTACGACCGCGACCCATGGTCACATGATCAAAATTCAGAGGCTTGGCAACTGGTTCATATTTATGACGGTTGCTGTGTCCCGAGTTCATGTGACCACTTTTTGCAACCTTCTGACAAAGTCAATGGGGAAGCCAGATTCACTTTACAACCCTTCTACTAACTTAACAACTACAGTGATTCACTTAACAACTGTGGCAAGAAAGGTCATAAAATTTGGCAAAACTCACTTAACAACTGACTTGCTTGGCAACAAAAAGTTTGGTCATAAGTTGAGGACTATCTGTATACAGACGGAGGAAGGGTGTCACTGGGCAAGGAAAAGCTAGATAGTGACCAGGTGGCTTCTATGGATAGAGTGATGGAGGAGATTTGATAGGGTTAGGAGATCATACAGGAGAAGCATCTTTGCTGGGTATAAACTACGGGTGTCCAACCTTGGCAACTTTAAGACCTGTGGACTTCAACTCCTAGAGTTCCCCAATCAGCATGCCTTGCTGAGGAATTCTGGGAGTTGAAGTCCATGAGTCATAAAAGGGCCGAGTTTGAAGACCCCTGATCTAGGACTAGGTCAATGTTTCACAAACTTGGTAAGTTTATGATGGCTGGACTTCAACTCCCAGAATTCCTCAGCATGATGTGATAAATCAGAGTCCCCCATAGTGGTCAATACAGTATTAATTATCAATATTATTATTCATAGTATTTATTAGTAGTATTTATTAAAAGTAGTATTTATTAAATTATGTTTGGGACCTGATGAACCATCTGAAATTCATGAAGGGGTTGATAAGCTGAAGGATTTGGGTCTTGTGTTAAATAGACTTTGTGGCCTACATGTGTCTGTACCTGCAAGAGACATAATAGTCCAGTTAAATTGCCTTAATTGTGGCAGTGGTAGCAGCAATCACACTAACTGGGTCAAAAGTTGTCATGGTTTCTCCAAGAAGCTTTTCAGTTCTTGGGCCTTCACATCTGGAGCATACAAGTAGTCCTCGACTTATGACTGGTTGCTTAGCAACCATTCAGAATTACAAAGGCCTTCTCCGGGAGTATGAGCTGACCAATGGCCCTGCATTTATAGCTTTTTTTCAGTGTCCTGTGGTTACACGACTGCTTTTTATGACATTTTTTAAAACCAAAAACTTATTTACTTCACGTTTTCAGCAAACCCAGCCCACAGCAAACAACTGGTTCTCTTAAGGTGGTGGCCGTGGAAGAACCAGAATATAAGCATTCGATTAATAACTGCCACAAAAATAGGCTCAGTCACAACGTGACCCGTGGCTGTTGTAAGCTGTCTCTTTTGGTTTTAGTTGCTTGGGTTAAGGCAGGGATGTTAAACTGCAGGCGGGATGCATTATAGCAAAACCTCGCCCATCCCATTGCCGGCAATGGCAAAAAAGTCACGATATGTCACGTCACGTTGCGAGTTTGACATCCCTGGGTTAAGGGGTCCTTGGTGCTCTCTGAGCTTGCTTGTTTTCTTGCAGATGTTTCATTACCTTAACTAGGTAACATCATCAACACTGATGATATTACCTAGTTAGGTAACGAAACATCTTCAAGAAAGCAAGCAAGCTCAGAAAGCACCAAGGACCCCTCATTTCAGCCCTGAGCTACAAATATCCTCCTTCATTGCTTGGGTTAATTGACTTTTGTTATGCTGCACAATACATTATGAGAGCCAGTTTGATGTATAAGTTGTCCTTGACTTATGACTGGTTGCTTAGCGCCCATTTGAAGTTATGATGGGTCACCAAAAGATATGAGTGATCCAGTTCCGAGGCTGCTTCCTCTCAATACCACCCGCATTTTGAGTGCTTGGCAGCTGGCCCACGTTTATAACCACTTGCAATGTCCTGCAATCACTTTACAATATTTTTATGAAAACCATTTTTTACTTCCAATTTTACACAAAAATTCCCCATAGCAATCAATATGTTTGCTTAATTTGTGGAGGTTGTCTAACGACCATGGTAGTTGCTTTATGGCCACAGTGGTTGCTTAATGACTGCCATTAAAAAAGGTCATAATATTGGGTTGACCATGTGATGACCTGCTTTACATCCATCATGACTTACAGCTGTAATGGGCTAGCTCCATTGTGGTCGTAAGGCAAGGACAACCTGTAGCGGTAAAGATATCAGGTTGGACATCAGAAGATTGTTTGTTGGGGGTCAAGGGAAAGGGAGGGTTTTGCCTTCTCTTTCTGCTCAAGATCCCCACGTACAATTGGTGGGCCACTGTGTGACACAGAATGCTGGACTCGATGGGCTTTGGCCTGATTCAGCATGGCTCTTCTTATGTTCTTAAGACTGTGAGTTCTAGTTTATTAGAACTAGCTGGATGACTTTGGGCCAGTCACATTTTCTCAGCCCTGGAAAGGAGGCAAGGGCAAACCATTTCTAAAATGTTGCCAAATAAGTTGCAGGGACTTGTCCAGGCCATTGCCAGCAGCCAAAAACTTACTCAAAGGCAGAAGAAATGAAACAACCCCCCATCCCCCCTCCAAATAATATTACTTTCACCTGGATTAATTGATTCATGTCTATTTGAAGAAAAGAAAGTAAATTACATTCAGGAACTTCTGTTCCATAGTACATTTGGAATACCATATGTGAAATAATTATGTTATTAATACATGACTCTTACTAATGCTTTTTAAAGTTCAGGAGGGTTTTTGTTTTTAATTATTGAATTATCAAGTAACTGACATAAATTTGCGATGCACGCACATGCACACATATACACACACATAATGTTTTTATGTATAAGCTTATTTAAAAATCTGCTAACAAGATAGACAATATATATGTTTATAGTTAACAAATCTTAAGCTTTACTGCATATGAAATAAAATATAATGTTCACCAAATGTCATAGAATTGTAGTTCCTATGTCTGGTGTATTTTCACTATATCTATAATATTTTCTAACATGGCAATTGAAGAGGTCTTGTTAATCCACACCTCAGTTATTCAATTATCTATTTTTTCCCCAATATTGGGCAATTATTTTAGCTGCTAAAAGTAAGTAGATTATACATTTCTCATTTTTATTTAGTCTCAAAAATAAATTCAGTAACTCTGGGTAGTATTCAATTCTTTTTAAATAATGATTTTGTCTCCCCCAAATTTTTACTCCAAAATGATATATAACTATTGCATAACTATTACAAATGAAGTAAAAACAACTTAAATATTTGGAAGACTAATTACGATGTGCATGTGCCAATCTGCCTAAAATCAAGTGCCAGTGATGTAAAATCTTCCACAGAATTTCTTGCATTGAAGCTGGGGTGAATCAACCTGATTTCTATAATGCCTGCCAATTTATCTCCTGAATGAGTTTACCAAAATGTATATCTGAAGCTTCCTTTAAGAGGAAGAGGTGGCTGTCTTGTTTCTAACTTCAGTAGTAACCTATTAAGTTTTGAGATTTGTTCTGTATAATTATTAAGTTCTCAAAATTAGCATAATACTGAATTTCTGAAAGTCTAACATCCTTATTGCCCAGTAGAAATTTAATAATTAAGAAAAACAATTGCAACTTGTCACTTATTCATTAGTGTAAGTCTTTATTGAGAGGTTCCCTACTGCTATAGAAATATTTTATTCTCTAAAAGTTGTATCCTCTCAAAAGCTTCATTTGAGCCAGACTACGGCAATTGCCATGTTTTTATATATTATTAAAGCAGTTGAAGTATACTTTACCAAGGCCTCTTGATTTTTTTGTTTTTGAATAATAAAATCTGAAGGGAAACTATATGAAAAATCCTGGTGGAGAATGTAAATTGTGTATCAGTATGCAAAATATGTAACAGGGATTATGTATGTTATCTTGAAGAAAATATGGATAAAGGTGGACATGGATACATATTCCAAAGAATCTTATAAAATGTACATGCACAATATCTTTTAAATTAGATCAATCAGACTTAAGTCTTTTAAGTGTCATTTTCCTATGATCTACCCTTTGAATGGCCAAGATACAGCTCCTACATGGAAGACAGAGTTTTCAGCATCTGTCTCTTGTGAACGTTAGCTGAATTTCTTTCAGGTGACAGAACTGTTGCTCAGGATGCAAGGAGCCCTGTTCTCTAGTCTAACTGGCACTTCAAGTGGACATCACAAGCATTGAGCCTCAGGTCCTGCTTCTAGTCCTTCAAAATCAATGTATTTTTTCGTTACAGTGCACTTCAATAATTCCTGAATCTAGACTGATTTTAGAACTTGTGGATAAGTGTCCTAAACATCCCAAGAAAGGAAATTTTCCTGTAATAGTTATTGAAGGACTAGATGCAACAGGTAAGAAAAAAAATTAAATATTTTTTTATGAAAGCTTAGGCTTTTCTTTGACTGACACATTTCATATAGTATCAAGTCCACTTACTTTGTGGGTTTGCATAGCACACTGAACTGAAAAGCAAATAGGTTAAGGTTTGTGCAACATTTTAAAACTTTAAAAAAAGAAAAAGAAATCAAGGTTAAGAATAGACAAGTGAATACATTAACACGGGTAGGCAACCTGGGCTCTTTTATGACTCATGGACTTCAACTCCCAGAAATCCTGTCAGCTATGCTGAGGGGAAAGGAATTCTGGGAGTTGAAGTCCATGAGTCATAAAAGAGCCGAGGTTGCCTACCCCTGCATTAACATGTTCTCTTGTCTGATTGTTTCCTAGGCAGCATCTCTTCCCCTCTTTCCTCAAGATCATTCACACAGTACATGATAACTGTTAAGATTTTATAGTTTAGTACAACTACTTTAAATAGCACTCAGAAGCCTCTTGAAAATCAAAAGCTGGGGGAAAGGATGGTAGCCCCATGCCTTTTTCAGGTTCAGTCAACAAGCTGCTGGAGTTCTTCCCTTTGTCTAAAAAGACCAATTATTTTCTGTCTCCAGCCGAGGGGAGGGGCTGGAGTGTCACTTTTTTTTTTAAGGTAACTATATCTTCCTAAGGGGTATGTGGATTGACAATCTGGTATGCAATCCTAATTTTTTTGCAGATTTTTTTTATTTTATTATTAAATTTCTATACCGCCCCTCTCCTGAAGGACTCGGGGTGGTGTACAGCCTTAAAATTTAAAAAACATATAAATATACAGAATTAAAATAATTAAAAATAAATTAAACAAATTAGGCCATAAAATCCCTATATAAAACCCAATATGTGGGAATCCTAAAAATTACACAATCCCCCTAAAACATTTTCACCTGGCTGGAGCCGGAGCTTCTATGCCAGGCCGGCCTGTTGAAAAAGGAAAGTTTTCAGTTCCCGACGGAAGGTGCGTAAGTCCGTCATCATACGGAGTTCGGGGGGGAGCTCGTTCCATAGCGTGGGAGCTCCCACAGAGAAGGCTCTCCCCCTGGGGGTCGCCAGTCGACATTGTCTGGCCGACGGCACCCTGAGGAGGCCCTCTCTGTGGGAGCGTACCGGACGGTGGGAGGTATTTGCTAGCAGTAAGCGGTCCTGTAAGTATCCGGGTCCGATGCCATGGAGCGCTTTAAAGGTGGTCACTTTTTTTGATGAATAGGACTTTACTTGGCTTTACTTGCTTAAAAATTAATTCTTCCCATTCAAAAATACCAGCAGTTTAGCTACTATATGTAATTGTTTCCTTTTTCACCACTGCCTTTAGAACAGTTTTACCAGGAGAATTTTAAATCCCTTTTTTGTACATTGTAGTTGCATCGTAGTAATAAATCAATACTGTAAGGCATGCAAGTGACATACTGCCCAGAATTGTTTGCAGGTGATTAGTTATTTTGGAGGTCTAATATTAGAGTGTCCAAAGGAGGAAGAAAACAAAATGGCAACAATTAAATGGAAGTGAAGTATGATTGATAGTAATTTGAGGACTAGTGAAAACCAAAATCTTTGTCATATGGTAGAGTTGGGTACCTGACAGCGTGTGGATCAAATATAGCCTGCAGATCCATCTTTCTATCTCCCTCAGATTCCCTTTACCATTCTTGTGAGGATCATAGGAATTGTAGGCCAACATAGCATAAGGACCCAGGGTTGTGAAACTTAGATCCTGTGCTATCTTAATCCCAGTTTATTCAAGTACAAGAAAGTTGCTTCTTGCCTTCATGATATCTCTTCACAGCAGGATTGGTGGCAGTTATGAGGTAGTGTTCCTAAGGAAGTAGGGGGATTCCATTCTGGAGCAATTTAAGGATTCAACTCTTCTTCCTTCAAGTCACAGCAACTAGCAATAGCACTTAGACTTATATACCACTTCACAATGCTTTACAGCCCTCTCTAAGCAGTTTACAGAGTCAACATATTGCCCCCAACCATCTGGGTCCTCATTTTACCGACTTCAGGAGGATGGAAGGCAGAGTCAGCCTTGAGCGGGTCAGGATTGAACTGCTGGCAGTTGGCAGAATTAGCCTGCAATACAGCAATCTAACCACTGCGCCACCATGGCTCTACCAAGAGAATGGCTGATAGTTGTTTTCTTAAGCTACCATCAGCTTTAGCGTTCCAGTTGTCATAACTCTACAAAACTGCCTTGTCTGCAAATAAGACAGGGAATGATCCAACCATGGGCTGTTGCCTATGATACCAGCAATCTAGGTAATCTAAATTCTTGCAAACTTGATCAATCTAGGGGCTGTGTCATAACGAAGGGCAACTTTCCTTCCTGTATCACATGTAGGCAAAACAACAGTGACTCGTTTTTTGAAAGACTCATTGAATGCTGTGCTCTTGAGGACTCCTCCATCTTGTGTTAGCCAGTGGCGGAAGACTTTTGATGATGAACCACCACTCATACGGAGAGCATTCTATGCACTGACTAACTACATTGTGGCTTCCGAAATAGCTGAAGAATCCTCTAAGTCACCGGTGATTCTAGACAGGTTTGCAAAAAAAATTAAGGTTTTTTTTTTTTTCAGTAGAAGAAAATGTAGTTCAGAGATGACCTGTGGTGTCTTTGAGCTTGGTTGTTTGCTTGCAGATGTTTCAAAACTGGCTGGACAAGTTACTCCATATAAACAGGGAGCAAACCCCACATTTACTTGCAGAGATGATGTTACATAGTTGGGTATTGAAACGTCTGCAAGAAAACAAGCAGGCTCAAAAAGCCTCAAGCACTCTTAACAAAAATAAAGGTTCTTCATTGGAAAAAAAATGGCTAATTTTACAAGTTGTGTTTCCAGTATTTTATGAAAGGTAGAAATAGGAAGTTATCATGAATTATCATTATAATTATCCATTGTCAGTGGTTTTTTTTTACTGTATTACAGTTCTGAACTTTCGTAATAATCAGTGGCTGTGCATATGTTAGAAAAAGAAAATGGCAAACCACTTCTGAAAAAACCTTGCCAAGAACACTGCAGCAGTTCTCAACCTATGGGTCGCGACCCCATTTGGGGTCGAACGACCGTTTTGCGGGGGTTGCAGGACACCGCGGTCCGCCATTTTGTTTTTTTTGTTGCGTGCAGCGCATGCACGGTTCGGGCCGTCGCATGCACAGATCGGCCCGTCGCGGTCCGCCATTTTGGTTTTTCTTTTCGTCGCGCGCACGCCACGCATGCGCGGGTCGGCCCGTCGCGTGTGCGCCGCGCATGCACGGATCAGGCTGTTGCGGTCCACCATTTTGTTTTGTTTTTTGTCGCACACCGCGCATGCGCGGATCAGACCGTCGCGCCGCTCATGGGCGGCGCAAGTGGGGTCTCAACCTGAAAAAGGTTGAGAACCACTGATCTAGGGCAGTGTTTCTCAACCTTGACAATTTTAAGGCATGTGGACTTCAACTCCCAGAATTCCACAGCCAGCAACGCTGGCTGTGGAATTCTGGGAGTTGAAGTCCACATGCTTTAAAATTGCCAAGGTTGAGAAACACTGATCTAGGGGCAATCCTCTGAAGTCAGAAGTAATTGAAAGCACCCCCCCCACACACAAAAAGGCTAGATGATGAGGATGATCTGATGACAATCTGACGATAGCAGTAGCAGAAAAGTATCACTCTTAATTTTCAATTAATGGGATCAAAACAACGATGGACTTTTCTGATTGCTGAAAAGGACTGGTATTTGTGCTTTTAATTTGTGTCCCCATCTCTGTTGAATGAAACTGAGGAGCTTCCAAAGCAATTGGTGATATAATGGATGCCGCGACTGCCATATCTGTGCTACAAAAATGTATTGGGATATAATGGTTCTTAAGCTGATACCTTGAATTTGGCTCCTTTGCAGTCTTAAAAATTTCAAATTATTTTTAAAGTAGAAAATTCCTAGACCTCATTTGAGAATGCAGAGTTCAGTTTATTTCTAAAATATATCAGCCATCCAAATTACTTTTTTCATCAGTCATGAATAGGGTAACTATATATGTGTGTGTAATTTAGTATTAGTATTATATTGGCATTTATATGAGTAAGATATAGATTGATCAAAATACCTTGCCTGATCTTTCAGTACTTTAATTTCCCAAAATTAGTGAACCACATAATGTCTCATCCTTTAAGTTAGCAAAAGAAAGAAATGTGTGAATTGTAAGAATGTGTTTTAATGTGATATTTGTTTATCAACTGCTTGGAGAGTTTGGGAGTGACTAGAGCAGGGGTTCTCAACCTTGGCAACTTTAAGACTTGTGGACTTCAACTCCCAGAATTCCTCAGCCAGCAAAGCTGGCTGAGGAATTCTGGGAGTTGAAGTCCACAAGTCTTAAAGTTGCCAAGGTTGAGAACCCCTGGACTAGAGAAATACAATAACAGAGGTACTAGAGGACCTAAAGCCATTTATTCTTTTTCAGTCTTGCTCACTCAGGATGACTAATTCTGGTCTTTATGTAATTTATTGTGTCTCTTTCTGTGTGTGTGTCACACATATACCGCATTATATCCATGTAACTTAATATCAGAAGGAAAATGGATTTTCTAATTTTTCTAAAAATGAACTTTTTAAAGATTTTTTTTTTTTTGGTATTTATGGACTGTATTGAGTCTGAGGCTGGTATTCATCCTGCAGTCTAAAGAAAAGTACCTGTACCACTGTCTTTGTCACTTTCTGATAAAATTTTAAATTGCTTGAAACCATTCAGATCAAGTGAAAGAAAATATTTGTATACTTGTTAAAATTTACATACTGATCCCTCCAATAAGACTCAAGGCAGCTTACAGAAATGCAACATTAAAATACCAATGTCTCACATTGCAGCCACAGTGCAACAGGAGGCTTCCCCCTCATTGTAATTTTGCTCTCAAAGGACTCCAGGAAAGCTAGTTTTATTAGCTTTATGGAGAAACGAGTAGGGCAAGTTCTGGAGTTTGGAATGCTGTTCCAGAGAAGTGGGGCTGCAGCTGAGAAGGCTTGTCCCCTGATCCCTGAAGATGACATTCCATAAGAGAGAGCCCACCCTTCCCCATGACCGGGGTAGGCAACCTCAGCTCTTTTATGACTCGTGGACTTCAACTCCCAGAATTCCTGAGCCAGCATGGCTCAGCTTGGAAACTTCTCCCTTTCCCCTCAGCATGGCTGGCTCAGGAATTCTGGGAGTTGAAGTCCATGAGTCATAAAAGAGCCAAGGTTGCCTACCCCTGCTCATGACCATTTTGAGGGAGGCAGAAAAACAACAACAATGGTTCTAGAAGCAAAGAATGATAGATCTGAAACTCACACTAATGCCTTTATTTGGACAGATATTGGCACAGCACTGCAGCATATGCAGTAGCAACTGAAATAACTGGGGACGTGCAGAATCTTCCTCCACCTAAGCACCTGGTGTATCACTGGCCTGATGATCTTCTGAGTCCAGACATTGTCTTGCTGCTGACTGTTAGTCCTGAAGAAAGAGTCCGGAGGCTACAGGGACGTGGGATCGAGAAAACAAGAGAAGAGGTTGATTTGGAAGTGAATGATGTCTTCCGTCAAAAGTATGTACTAAAATGCAAAATAGGGTGCCACTGTATTCCTTATTAGTACAATTGTGAAAATCTTGCTGTTTTTATGTTAAGGAAAAAAGTGTAATGGGGTTTAATTAATTATAGGAAATTAATTATGAATATCTTGGGGAAGAGAGTTATGCACTGATATTTGTGGATGAAAAGACCCTTTAGAAAGGATGGTCTATGTGGGTGACATTGCATTTTTCAGGGTCTGCTGCCTTGGGTCAGGGGTCCTAAAGTACCAGGTTATTTATTTATTTAGGATAGGATAGGATAGGATAACAGAGTTGGAAGGCACCTTGGAGGTCATCTAGTCCAACCCTCTGCTCAGGAAATCCTGTACCATTTCAGACAAATGGTTGTGCAATTTCTTTTTAAAAACTTCCAGTGTTGGAGCATTCATAGCTTCTGGAGGCAAGTCGTTCCACTGATTAATTGTTCTAACTGTCAGGAAGTTTCTCCTTAGTTCTAGGTTGCTTCTCTCCTTGATTAATCTCCATCCATTGCTTCTTGTCCTGCCTTCAGGTACTTTGGAGAATAGCTTGACTCTGCTTTCTTTGTGAGATATTGGAACACTGCTATCATGTCACCCCCAGTCCTTCTTTTCATTAAACTAGACTTTCTTTCTTTCTTTCTTTCTTTCTTTCTTTCTTTCTTTCTTTCTTTCTTTCTTTCTTTCTTTCTTTCTTTCTTTCTTTCTTTTTTTCTCATCGGCATTTTACATGGAGTAGCAATATATATATTAACATTTCACCTAGATAGTAAATAAATAAAATATACATGTTAAAAAGGTCTACGTTCAAATACCAAATGTCTAGGCCAGGGCTGTCAAGCTGCCACAACGAAAACGCGGCCAATACGTCATGTGACATCATGTGACGTCGCAAGTTTGACATGTCTGGTCTAGGCAATCTAACAGCCATTGAAATGCAGCATCATTTATATTTTAAAAAATCAGATACCAGACCGGTGTATGCCCTCAGCTTACAACCGGTCACGATGTGATCTACAGTTTGATGTGGGACGCTGCAGTCATACTAAGGGGAGGATTCTATGCCTCATTTATACAGAATCCCAGCAGATGCTGTGTGAGGTGTAATTGTGCTCCATAATCCTTCCAGTGCAATATTTAAACCAAAGTTCATAGCTTCTGACATATTCTACACTAAACATTTTGCCGTTGGCTCTTAGTATGAATCCTAAGTCTGTCTACATTTGATAATGCTATGATTTTTTTTTAAATAGAGTTGAAGAGTCTTACAGAAGAATGGAAAATCCAGCCTGTCAAATCCTTGATGCCAATCCTTCTGAAGAAGATGTTGCCAAAGCTGCTCTACACTTGATTAAAAATCAGTGCCATTTCCCATAACTGTTTGTGTATGTACTATTGTCAGTAATTGGAATCAAAATTTCCCATGGAAAACACGTAGGTGTTAATATTTTCTGAACAAGTGAGAAGCATAAGGCATATGCAAAACAATAGACCTTCATGTGGACAAGATAAATTTTAAAATATGTAACCCTACTGAAATGCACTACTGCTAAAGGAATGCAATTGTTACTCTCCATAACTAAAAACAAAATATGTATATGCACGTTCATGATATAAACTTGATTGTATTGACACTAATTTTGTATAGATTTTCCAAAACATTCTGCTCCTTGTTCTTGGTCTGAATTAACTTCATGACAGTATCACATAGACAAATTATAGTATGTCTTTAATGAGGTGGGCTTATCAAAAGGTAGAATAATTAAGGACTTTAACATGAATTACTATAGTCACTGGAGATAAAATTCTGAATTGAAGTGAAAGATAAATGGTATCCAGGTGTCCTTGTGTGTCCTTTTATTATTATTATTTTTTGCTATATTTGTTGAAAATACTTCACACGTCAAAAAGGCGAAAGAAATGCAGATTGTCATTTTAAAAGGAAGAATATGTGTAGAGGAATAGCTGTGCAAAGGTTCAAAATCAGTTCTAGTATACTGTGAAGATGTTATGTTTCTAAGATTTCTCTGGCAGAGGCATCAGGAATCTGCCTTCTTTTCTTCCTCCCTCCTTTGAATTCCTACTGGTTTCTCAATTTACTTGGTTTGTGGGAAGCCTGCAGTGAGAAAATGTGGAAGCCGCCAAGGCCAACAGGCAGTTAAGTGTCTGCTGCTGGGTAGGGGAGGATGCAATAGGGTGAGCGAGATGTGGGTCAGGAATGGTATGTGGGGTTGGTGCCACATGGGTTGGGAAGGGTATGGGTATGGATCTTCTAGTCCAACCCGCTGCTCAAGCAGGCCTTTAATCATCTTAGTTGCTCTTCTTTGCACTTTATCAAAGTCTCAACATCTTTTTTGTAATGTGACCAAAACTGGATGCAATATTCCAGATGTGGTCCTTCAAAGAATTTATAAAGCGGTATTGATATCTCACGTGATTTTGATTCTATGCCTGTGTTTATACAACCAAGGATTGTATTAGCTTTCTTGGCTGCTGCCACACACTGCTGGCTCATGTTTAAGTGATCGTCCACTAGGACTCCAAGGTCCCTCTCGCAGTTACTATTTTTGAGCCAGGTTTTGCCTAATCTGTACTTTTACCTTTGGTTTTTCCTGCCTAGGTGTAAAACCTTGCTTTTCTCCACATTCAATTTCATGTTGATGGATAGGGTCCATTGTTCAAGTCTGTCAGGATCTGTTTGGATCCTGAGCTTGTCTTCTGTGGTGTTGGCTACTCCTGCCAGCTTAGTGTCATCTGCAAATTTGATCAGATCCCCTTCTATTCCCTCATCTAAGTCATGAACATATTGAAGAGTACTAGGCCTAAGATGGAATCTTGTGGTACCCCACTGCTTACTTCTTTCCATGTGGATGTAGTGCTGTTGAGAACTACTCATTGAGTATAGTTTGTTAGCCAGTTACAAATCATTCTGGTGGTAATGCTGACTATCCCACATATTTCTAATTTATCAAGAAATAGGTTGTAGTCTACTTTGTTGAATCCCTTACTGAAGTCCACGTATACGAGGCATGTCAAACTCACGATGTCACGTGATGTCGTGCAACGTATTGGGACTTTTTCCCCATTGCCGGCAATGGGATGGTCGCGGTTTTGGTGTGACGCATCCAGCCTGCAGGCTGGCAGTTTCACATGTCTGACGTATACTATGTCCAGAGCATTTTGCTGGTCTATTTATTTAGTCACTTTGTCAAAGAATGAAATCATTTAAAATATTTAATATTTATTTAATATTAATATTATTAAATATGTACCGTATTTTCCGGCATATAAGACGACTTTCTAAAGCATGCAAATCGGCTCTGAAGTTGGGGGTCGTCTTATACGCCGAGTCGTCTTATACGCCGGAAATTACGGTACTATTGTAATAAAATTTAATAATTTTAATAAATGGATTCAATAAAAATTTAATAATGTTATTAATATTTACTATTTAATTTAAATAAATGAAATCATTTAAAAATTCTTAAATCATTTAAAAATAGCTAAAAATACTCAATCTAAAAAATAAACCTTGTAACAACAGGTATTATTTTAAAGCCTCTGTTGCAACAAAGGAGAAAATGTTGGCATATTAATATATTTAAAAGAGTGGCAGAACATAAATGCCTTATGTGCAGGAAGGATAATAAAAGTAGGAGCCTGGAATACCTTATTAAAGGGATTCTACTGATGGTGCCTGCATCTTGGATGTTTTCTTCTATGGTAATAGAGCAAACTCAAGACTACCACTGTGTTCCTTTAATCACCATAAACATTCCAGAGTTTATAAATGAACAAGGTTAACAGTTGTGTTGCATTGTAACAAGATAATTAACATAGCAACCCTATATTTTACTTTGCTGAGAATAAGCCTGTACACTCAATGGGAGTTGCAGGTAGCCCTTGTTTAGTGACTATTTGCAGATATCACAGTGATGGAAAAACAACTTTACAATCAGTCCTCGCATTTATGACCTTAGCGAGTGTGCAAAGCAAAGGAAAGCTGAAGTAAGCACAGCTGAAATTTCACTTATCTTGATAACAGTTGCTAATGCCAATTGTGGTTGCTAAAGAAGAGTATCTGTACTTTTTTGAATGGTCATAGATAGAATTGACATCAGAATCCAATACCTTTGTCACTTTCAAATCTTAGTTTTGTGATTCTGGATGGAGTTGGTTCTGTGGTATGGAAATGGCTGCCACAATTCATACATTAGCTTCATCGTAGAACATAAGGGGAGGGGATCATTTTAGTACCTATGAAATCTTTGAATGTATATACATTTGTAGATAAGCCCACTAGAGGGCAGGAGAGAACTAGGCATCTCAAGATCTACCTGTATAATTCAGACAACAGTAGTCGCCTTCTAACAAATATTTTTTGCCTTCCTTTGGAGAATAAATGATAAGAGTTAAAGGGTTCAGAGGTACTAGAAGTATCTTATTCACCGTAAGACTCTGGGTCATGCTACCAAACAGGATGATGAGCCTGGCACAAGTCTGGGGAAATTTTTTTTCCTCAAAAGACAATGTGCTTGGTTGGCTGAGATGCTTAGGCATAGTTCACACCAGGTTTCTAAAACGAATGTTTCCTTTTAATCTCTTTTTTTTGCTCAAAGGCCACATAATTGTAATTAGTAAACCAAAAACATGCAAAATACTTATTGGAAACGTCCTTTTTGAGGCGTGTGCTACTGTTTCAGAACTTCATGCACACGCTTGCACATTGCTCAGAACCTCGTCTGTCAACATGCTTTTTTTAAAAAAAAATACATTTTAATTACTGAACAATGGCAATGGTTAAGGTTTGGTCTCATTGTCAGCAGTGATTGAAAGTTGTCTGCAGCAACAGAAGGTCATTTGCCAAAGCTTTCACCTAGCTCTGGAGGAAGATACAGTAAATACATTCTCCAATTTAAAATAGCTGAGTTTGGGATGGTTTACACTTTTCACTAGTAATGTTGAGAAATGGCAACATTAAAGCTGAGCTGGATTTGTCTGGTCCAGCAATCTAGTCCCATTGTGGTCAACCTCCTGGAAGCCTATCAAGAAGGCATATGGCTCTCTGAGCTTGGTTGTTTTCTTACAGACTCAAAGAGCATCAAGGACCCCTCATCTCAGCCCTGAGCTACAAATATTATCCTTTATCAATAGATACAGTGCATTAGTGCCCTTCCACCTATATGTCCTAAAAACTGGAAGTGAGAGCTGCGTGGTCTTTAACATTAGAGCTACTATGATAACCATTTTTTTCTTTTTTTTTCTTTTGCCTTTTGAACCTATCCAGGTCATCCATGCATTCAATTACATTTTATGATCAAACTGTCTCCAGCAAGACCTTAGCAACCATCCTTTTCCTCTATTTTCTTTCTTTCGTTTCCCCAGAGTTATTTTTTGTTTGGAGGAGAGATCATAACAAGTTGTGGCCCCCAAAAGACACAGGGGAGGGTGACACAGTTTGAAGACCCCTTTGACTGCTAAGATCCTAAAGTTACTGGAACCTTCGGGAGTTTTGTTCCAGAACCCTCCATTATCTGAGATTCCTTAGGATTACCATGCCCTCATTTATGGGGGTGAGATTTCTGCCTTCTATGCCTTTCTTCAATTTCTGGGGTGTGCAAAGCAAAGCGGTCTTCCTCTTTTAGACAGCATTGCTCATTTGACTAGTTCTTCTTTTTGACTAGGGAACATTCACCTGATTGGTCCAAAGTAATTGCCCTTTGGCCCCTTCCGGCTTCTCAGGAATATTCTGGCTCTCAAGTCTTAGCCATCTTGTCTGGGGTCAGAAGCTAAGCAAGGTTGGACTTGGTTAGTACTGGAATGGGAGACCACCAGAAAAAACTGAAAGGATTTTAGGATTAGGAAATCAAAACATCCTGGAAGAATGTGGCAACATACCTAGATTGCCATTGCTTGCAAAATAGCACGTTTGAGTCTACAAATCACCAGACATTGAACTTAACTGCAACTTTATACTGTTGGACAGGAATGTGAAAATCCCCTTTAACAGCCATCTTCTGGATGTATTCAGACAACATTTCCCAGTGCCCCCCATTTAGCATGAGTTTGGCATACCCAAAGTGTTGCCAAATTGTAATAAAGAAGATAATTTAAACACTGTAATTTATATCAAATGTTGATTTTAAGCTGGCATGCTATTCTAAAGCCAGATGTAACTTTTAACCTCCCCTCAAAAAAAATCTGAGAAAGGGAGAGATAATAATAATTATAATCAAGAGATGTGAATATGGAAAAAAAGGTTAAGTGAATTGCCTGAAACTAAACTTCATGCCACCATTATGAAACGTCAAGAGATATTATACTTTTTTACATTTTATTTAATTCAGAAAGTTAAAATAAAAATTCTGAAGTAGAAAAGTTAAGAGATTTTAGATTCTCCTGCCCTTTCAAAGTTGCATCTCTATATACAAATTACACTATGCAAATATATGCAAAGTTGCTATAAGGGGCCTGTGCCTGTTACAAACACCTAGCTTTTTCATATGCATATATGAACAGACTATATTCAAATATATTCAAATTTTCCTGGGAACAGATAATAATTATGCTCATAGACCTGGCAGCTTATATGTGGAAATAGTTTATCTCCTACTAAATTCTTATACATTAACAATTAAAGTCTTACTGTTCTTCTCCATTCCCATTCCCATTCTCAACTAGTTCTATTTTTATTTAAAAAAAAGTAGTTCAGCCTGGAGAAATGAAGATTCTTGGAACTCTTAAACTATGTAGCAGTTCATGTGACATTATAATACAAAAAGCTCTGAGTCTCTGATGTATTTTATTTTAATGGATTTTGCTTATACTGGTATAATGAGAGGTGTGGCAAATTATTCTCCCCCTCCAATGGACAATCAGATTTCTCTATTGGCGGAATCTTGAGATATGCACCAGAGAATCTGCTGCTATTAAAGCATTTAAAGCCTTAAAGCATTTTTTTTTAAACTGAAGTGGCTCATTAAGGAAAACACATGTCCTCGATAATAAGCTAATCCTGAAAGATTTTTTCTATCTCTCTGGCTAGGAATTTGTTCATTCTTTTCCTAGAATTTTGTTCTAGTGTAAAAAAAAAATTACAAATGGGTTGTGAATTTATTCTTTGAAAGATGTGATGTGAAAGGACAAAAAAACTCATTGGCAGCTTGGTACTTTTGATTGATTGATTGATTGATTGATTGATTGAATATGTGCTGTCAAGTCAGTGTTGCCTCTTAGTGACACTATTTTCTCCACAACAATCTATCCCTAATGTGGTCTTCAGGCGTCCCAATAATGCACCCATTGCCATTGTTGACCATCCTGTTCTTCTCTGTCCTTCCATTCTCCCCAGCATTACAGCCTTCTCCAGACAGCTAGATCTCTGTTCACCTAATATATCGGAAGTAGGATAATTTGAGTCTGGTCAGTAGTGCCTCAGCTGAGAACTTTTGAGTTGATTTCTTTGATGATCAGTTTGTTTATCTTCTTGGTTACCAATGGTCTTCTCAAGCGTCTTCTCTAACACCAATGTTCAAAAGCATCACTACTCAAACAACAAGCTCAGGCAGCACCAAGGACTCCCCAGAACTGTCATGTAAACCAGAGGTCCCCAACCTTTTGGGCACCAGGGACTGGCTCCGTGGAGAAAGGTTTTTCCACAGACCGGAGAACATGTGGTTTTGTGTGCTGCCTACATCTCACGGATGGGGCTTTGCTTGCTTGTGTGGACCAGTTGATAGCATGCTGCAGCCCAGTACTGATCCATGGATTGGGGATTGAAGACTCCTGATGTAAACAAAGAAAGGGTGTCTCTGACTCTCAAGGCTGGAGAAACAATATATATAAGTCAGTTGACCTGAAAAAAGTGGGGAGCAAGGGCCTAGAATTTATCTTTATAACAGATAGATTTATATGTCTTGATTTCTGGGTTCTACAGTATGCAGATCTTTTCCTCATGTATGATGTTCTGATCTGCAATAACACAACTTATTTTAGCAGTGTCATATCAGTAAAGATTATGCTGTAAGCAGGTTCCTGCTAAGTGTTACGGTATATTGCTTTGTCTCTTGTGATGCCTGATGAGCCCACAAAAGTTGGTACTAGAGAACAAATGGTTGTTTGGACTTGAATTGGTATCTTCTGGAAAGGCAGAAGAATCATGGAGAATTCCCTGGGAAAAAGAAGAAAGAAACCAGCTGTCATACTGAGAAGCCTACAGCAGTGGTGGCAAACCTATGGCACAGGTGCCAGAGGCAGCACTCAGAGCCCTCTCTGTGGGCACGTGCGCCATCGCCCCAGTTCTAGGCCTTCAGCTGGGTTTTATAAAACCTTTTCGCTTTACGCCTCCGCCACCGTGTACAAAAAAAAAAAGGTTCAATCAATCAGTCAATTTCAACTTCTTGCGGAAAAAAAAAAGATCTTGCAAAGTTGGAATTGAATGATTGAACTTTTTAGTCCCACCCAGTCTGCTGTTACCACCGCAGCCACGGCTACCCAATGGGCCATACCCACCCGGCACCCAATGATGCATAAGTGGTTTTGGGTTGCAGTTGGGCACTCAATCTCTAAAAGGTTTGCCATCACTGGCCTCAGTCTATCGAAAAAATGGGATGAAAGTCAAGATCCAAAAAGCAATTGCAAGAGCTTGAAAATCTAAACAAAGGCAAGTTTAATCAGATGTGTGGCACATACATAACACAATACCACAACCTTATCCAGTACTTTTGTATCTTTCAGCAAAAGTAGCCATTGGTGGGCTGCTTACTCAGTGAAGCTATTACAAAAGGACAGTGGACACAAGTTCACAAAATGGGCAAGAATATAACCAGACATGGTTCTCACCTACTGAAGTACATGAAGCAATAAATGCCCACTCAAATTGTGTGACCAATCTAAACAAACAAACAAACAAAAACAAACAAATAAACATACATCTGGAACTTGAACTCCTGACTCCCTGCTTCAAAACAGTGTGGGAAGGCACGTGTACAGAAAGATAAAGAAGTTAACTACAATGCAAGGATGAAAGTTACAACATTACTGAAGTCAGATGAAGAAATTCACTCACAGGTTTTATCCTATGGGAATTTCTGGTTGAACCTTCTCCATAGCCATGCTAAATCTTGGAAATGTGTTCCTGGGTGAGGCTATCTTGATTTTTAAACAGACTTTAATAAGGTCTTTAAAAATAGTATTTAAATGTAAAAAGATTGAGGTTTAATATTTTTGGTTTTATGATTTGTGCTATAAACTGCCAAGAAATTTTAGTGCACATTGGTATAAAAAGCCTAAATACATAAATACCTTCCTGACTACAGCTGACCATATTTTCTTATGGGAAAGTTTTAAGAGGCATTCTCCCGTTCCAGGCCAGCCTGTGTTTCTACTCCAAGAAGCATCAGTTTTATTTAAATAAGAACTCAGGGGTACAGATGCATGATTTTTCTTCCAAAGATCTGGATGGAAGGGAGGGTTGTTCTTAGCATAAATTAGCACCTGCATTAATGAAGGAATGAATTAGTTCCGAGTTTAAAACTTATTCAAATAAGAGAACAAATCAGTCTCGCTATTAGTCAAACAGGAAACACATAATTTACAGCACATTAAATTTCAATCAGTGCTTTCAAATGGTTCATGGAAAGTTCATGGCTTAGGACTTAATATAGAAGTGCGGTGAAAACATAGCCGGTTCTACATACCAGATAGTCCTCAGTTATTTTACTTTTGGGCAGGGATATATATATATATATATATTTTAAAAATAATCTAGAGAAAAATGCTGTTGCTTCATTGAAGGCAAATCTGACAGGAGCTATTTTAGGAAAATATTTCTCATATTTAACCTGGTGTCCACTTGCTGGAAACACGTGGGCATGTTAGCTCAAATGCACGGAAGGAAGATGGATGGAAGAAGCAATGAAGTCTTGCTTGTTTGTTAATGTAAAAAGTCATCAACGCTTATATAAAATTACATGTCACAGCAATCCCTTTATAGGTTTCTGTGTATGTGTGTTTTCTTGCAGAAAGAAAAATAAAACACTGATCCACTGAGGAGCATATCATCTGCTAGTAGACTAAATTTCATTAACTATTAATTTAATGAGTGCTCACATTTATGTGTTACTATTTTTATTGCATTGCTGTTGCTTCTGCTATTGTGGCTATCCTCAGGAGCACACGGAGACACCCAGAAGTGGGACCCACCTACTTTATCTTTATCTTACCATCTGCTTTGCAGCAATGAAAGACAAGTCCATTCCTTGGCATGATGGATCTCTACTGCTTGTGTACAATAGCTGTGAGGTTTAAAGTCAATACAGAGTTACCTTAAAGGAAACCAAATGGAGATAATATGTGCTGGGTATTAGAAGTAGCTGTCTTGCTGTAGATCCCAGTTTGCTAATGAAATCCACGTTTTTACCTTGGGTCCTCCTTCCTATAGTAACTGGGGAAATTGTCCTAATTCTGTAATTGATAAAAGTGATGAGAGGACCTACAGGAGGCCACCCAGGGATGCAACATTGCTAGAAGATAATAAACATTTTAGCCAAATATTTGTGGTTTAGCAATAGCAATAGCAATAGCACTTAGACTTCCTAGTACTTTAATGCACTCTCTGAGCTGTTTACAGAGTCAGCATATTGCCCCCCAACAGTCTGACTCCTCATTTTACCAATTTCAGAAAGATGGAAGGCTGAGTCAACCTTGAGCTGGTCAGGATCGAACTCCTGACTGTGGACAGAGTCAAACTAACCATGCAACATGGTTAGGAGCAGGAACTGAAGCCATGGACAAAACCCACCCATCCCCAGCTTATCCCATCTTTAACTGTTATAAAGAGTTTGGGACATTTTTAAACAATCATAAAAAGTTTGGGACATTTTTAAAAGTGGGTGTGGTTTGCCTGCAAGAAGCCCTCCACTCCTATTTCCATCTTTAGAATTGTGCGGGGGGGGGGGGAGAATGCAAAAGAGAACGAGAGTCTAAAGTCATCCTGAAAAAAGCAATTTATATTTCATTTTATTATTTATTAATCAAAATTATAGACCACTTTAGTTATAATTTGCAACTTTACACAGCTGACAACTTTTAAAATAACATTATAAAATTTGAAATTTTAAAATTTAAAATTAGGAAAAACCCAATATTTCCTTTTCCATCTTTCATTCTGAAAAATAAAATGCTGCCTGAAATCTGGGCACTTTGCTATCAATTTTCAGCACAATTTCTATGTGATGAAAAGCCACAAATAGGGCGTTGGTGGGTGTGTGCATGCGACTTTTCACCCTTGAGTTAGAATCACAAATGTATTTATTTTACAATATGTGTTTACAGCCATAAGGGGTGAAAACTGGTTATATAAACATAAGCTCCTTGGGAAATTGAATTTTGTTCTAATATAACAGTCTGTAACCTGCAACTCTATTGAATTATGACCTGCATGCATCCCTCTTTACATTGCCCTGGAGGTGATCTTCCACTCTGAGAGAACCTCTCATCTTTGTGTATGTGTGTGTTTGTGTGCAACATCATGATTCATATCTTTTGTGCATCCAGGCTAGAATGCTTGGCATTTATTTGAAAGGCATCAGACTACTATGGATTAGATATGATTTCAAAATGTGGAGCATCTCCAAAATCTTACTCTTGCAATTCTGCATTAATTCAGCTAATAATAGTAGTGGTAGTAGTAGTAGTAGTAGTAGTAGTAGTAGTAGTAGTAGTGGTAATAATAATAATAATAATAATAATAATAATAATAATAATAATAATAATAATAATAATAATAATAATAATGTTGGAAGGGACCTTGGAGGTCATCTAGTTCAACCCCCTGCTCAGGCAGGAAACCCTATACCATTTCAGACAAATGGCTGTCCAGTCTCTTCTTAAAAACTTCCAGTGTTGGAGCATTCACCGCTTCTGGAGGCAGGTTGTTCCACTGGTTACTTGTTCTAACTGTCAGGAAGTTTCTCCTTAGTTCTAGGTTGCTTCTCTCCTTGATTAGTTTCCATCCGTTGCTTCTTGTCCTGCCTTCAGGCGCTTTGGAGAATAGCTTGATTCCCTCTTCTTTGTGGCAGCCCCTGAGATATTGGAACACTGCTATCATGTCCCCCCCCCTCGTCCTTCTCTTTGTTAAACTAGACATACCCAATTCCCAGAGATGGAAATATCTGCCGCTACCTAGGATTGAACTCACAGCTTCCTGATAATGAGATAAGAACTCCACCATTAGGACACCACGCCAATTCACACAACAGACACATACTATCCCACAATTTTCTTTTCTTTAAAAATCATGATTTATATTATAATAGTGTTCTATCCCCCCAACAAATATTTTGTTTCTATTTTTAACTGAATAAAATTATTATAAATAATAGAGTCATATGCTAATTTGCTTTTTCTATTTTGTTATCCTTGTATGTAGGATTTTTCCCACACTGTCCCTTTCTGGCCTAGTAAGGGAGGTGTAGGTTTGTGTGTGTCTGTGGGTTTCAATATAGTAGCCACAATCACAGAAGGAAGAGACTGGGATCAGGTCTTGTCAAATTGCCTTTGCCCAAAATCCTGAGAGTTTCAGAAGGTGGTGGAAGTAAGCAAATCGGGCAGAAACTACAGCCAAACACTTGGCTGAAGTAATGAATCACACCAAACTCCCAAACACCTACACTTCTTGTTTTAACAATTGTGTTGCTCCCTCAAAATTAATTGTCCGGTTCTTCTGTCAATTTCACCCACTTCTGGAGAAAAGGGGGGGGGGAAAGGGGGAGGGGAAGGGACTCAGATTTTTAAAAGTAAGGAATTGGAGTATCTTTCCACTAATTCTGTGCAATTTAACATACGTTGCCTCTTCATACTCTTTAACTCTTCTGCAAAGAGTTTCATGTTCTTTGTCTAGATAGCACTTATTGCTTATAGTTTCCCAGTCTAGGAAGGTAATGCTCCATTTTTTTCCCTTCTGAATCACTTCCTATTTCTTTCCCATTGTGTTATTTTCTTTAAAATAAGTGCGGAGTTCCACAGTTTCATTGTTTTCCCAGCCTCCCAAGGCGGGAGGGTTTCACCTCCTAGGTAGTTGTCAAATAGTGCATAAGTTATTTGGGCTATTTGGAAGCTGAGGGTACAACCTTTCCACCTTGTGTGACTGCACCATTTAATTAAATTTTAATTACTTTAAAAACACAATGAATCACAAATAAAAAGTATTAATTAAAATTAACTATTAATTCAGCCAGGTCTTCCTAGGAGAATGTGGGGCATGCTATTAATAGCATAATACTGGGTCTATGTAAATAATATGGCAGTTGGCCAGAATTTTAACTATTTGGCTGAGGGCCAAATAGAAGTCTAAAGCAGGACTTTTTAAAAAGGCATGCTTCTAGGGTATAATTTTTTTTAAACGGTATTTCTGCTTTTCTGTACAGGGCAGACTTTGAAATGATAAGATTATAAACAGAAAGAACACATTATTTATTCTCCTCAAACAGCTACTGGACTTGTTTTTGCAAAAGAATTTACTTTGAGCACCCTCAACCATGGGATAAAGAGACTTCCCTCCTGCTTAAAGGTGCTCATCCCAAAAGATCAGAATTGTTAGAAACAAAAAGCAAAATGAAAAGCAGCCCCTACTACAACAAAGGATGATAAAATCAGTCCCACAGGGGCCAAGGAAGGAGTTGTAGTATTGCCACTCAGTAGAGCTGGAACAATAGAAACAATAGAATAATCGCTTTCCTGCCTATTTGCATCGAACTATGGAGTGAACATGCCTCACTCATCTCTTATTTTGTCATGTCCTCATGATTTTATCTTCATCTAATCTCTCTACCTGAGGCACCCAGTGGCGATGGTGGGAGCTATAACCAAATACATCTGGAGGGTATCAGAATGTGCACGTGTTTTGCTGAGGAAGGATGTTTCAAAAGAACAGCTTCTCAATTAGCCCTTGGATATAGCTAGCAACATTCCAAACTGGATTTCTGTTTTCAGTATATGTGGCTCTGGTTAAAAAGATTAACTAGTATAATAACCCAGTTCTGGAGGACATTTTCTTAAAGAAAGGGGGAAATAGGGTGGGGAGGGAAAGGAAAATTGAAAGTTTCTGCAGCTGGACATATTTCGTAGCCCAGATTGCTAGATGCCCTGTGATGTGTGTGGATTTATAAAGAGGGTAGAGCTGCAATATTTGGGATTCCGAAAATCTGCAGTATTGGATGGCAGCAGAGTCTGTAGTTTCTCACTTATTTTGTGTACTGGTTACAGCATCAGGCTAGGAGCTGGGAGACTGTGAGCTCTAGTCCCACCCTAGGCATAAAGCTAGCTGGGTGATCTTGGGTCACTCACTCTATCTCAGTCTGGAAAGTAGGCAATGGCTTCTGGATCCACAGCCATTCCAGGAAGTCTCAGAACCATTCCTTGAATGTGTAAATACATAATAAGAATAAGAATAAGAAAATACCTATAAACTATTTTTTCTCTCCCTTGTAAGAGTAAGAAAAACATCTCCTTTGCTGGCATCATTAAATGCCAGGCTGAAAATGGATTTAGCAATGGCAGCTTATGAACCTACATGTTCAGATACTGTATGTTGTTATCTTTCCTTGGTAGAGATACAAGGGACCAATGATTGGAGAATGAGAATGATTTTTAGGTCCTACTAGATAACCAGTGCCCTTCTGGGTCATTGCTTCAGAGGCAAAAGGAACAGAATGAGCAAAAAAAAGCAGTAGGAATAGAAGAACTTCCAATTTACTGTGGGCTCATCACTGAGTTTCCTTCTGGGAAGCTGACAGGGAGTATGGAAAAAACCAATCTTCCTTCCTTCCTTCCTTCCTTCCTTCCTTCCTTCCTTCCTTCCTTCCTTCCTTCCTTCCTTCCTTCCTTCCTTCCTTCCTCCCTCCCTTCCTCCCTTCCTTCCTTCCCTTCTATATCTGGAGGCATTTGGGAAGACACAAACCTACCAAAGGTAATGACAGAAAGCAATAGGGAAATCTGACGCTGTGCTAAATGACATTGAGATTGCTGAGTCTCCCTTCCAGAATACTGGAAAAAATTGAATGGCGTTGTCAGGCTTCTCTATGTCTCTAGTCACAAATAAAAGTATAAATCTCTGAGCATATGTGTGCAGAATTGTAGTTGCATTAGCCATGTACTATATTTTATTGAGTATCCCCCCCCCCAAACATGAGAAAAGAAAACAAAACGAATGAGCATGAAACCTCCTCAGACTTGGTGATGGATCCATGGGGGTGGGGGAATCATCCCTTCACCAGAACATCCAGACAGTTTAAGAAAAATCTGTTTCCTACCCTTGAACTATGGATTACAGTGACCGGTCCTTTATTTCAGAAAGCTGCCCTTTACATTTATTTATTTTTCAAAACTTAACTTTTGTCTTTTATTTTGGTTATTTAATTTTTACTGTGCTCATAGCTTTTATGCTTTTGAGACATTTTTTAATTAGAATGTGCATTTTTGTAAAGCTTTTCTTAGTTTTGCTATTGTTTTTTCCTTTACAATCCAAACTTATAAACATAAACAGTTACATCTTTTAACTTTATAAACCTCTTTCAGATCCTCCCCTTTTCAGGTTTTAGTCCAGCAAGAAAATATGGTCGCCCTAACCATGAGGCACCCTTTCACCCTTCAGCTCTTCCCCCCAAGTGTTGATTTGCTGCAGTTCTTGCTATAATCCCTTTCTAAGAAGGGACTTCTTTGACTTCAGGAACAGTAAGTGAATAGCCCATTGTTAGTTTCCTGCTTCCCTCCAGCCAGAGAGGAAGAAAGTTCACTTCTGCCTGGAAGCATCTTCCCCTAATATGATTTCTGGCTCTTTCTGACTTCTGCATGAAAACAACACCTTCCTTCCCCCTCTCCTTTTTTTACAGAGACCCTAAAAAGAATGATCAAGCTTGTGATTCAGGAGCCCTAAGATCAACAGACATATGGGTAGCACCTGGCCGATGTTTGTGATACCCTAGGAGGGTGACTGCCCTGGCTGGGGGAGCAGGAGCCGGGGCACCCCAGCTCTGTTTACATAGTCCTGAAGTCTGTGTAAACAAAGAAGGCTACTCCTTTCCTGCCATTAGAGACAAAATATATACACACTCTCTGTGATACATTTGCTGGACCTTTCCTGCTCAGGTTACTATGAGGGAACTTGATGCTGTCGCTGCCTTTCTCTCCACTTCTTCAAAATTAAATTCTGGCCAGATTGACAAAAGATGCTGTCACAAAACTGGCCAAAGATTTTGCCTGCTCTGCTGTTTTTATTTATTTATAATTTATATTTTTTAATCCCACTTTTAGCATGTTTATAAATCACTAAAGGCAGCAACATACCTAATCCTCTTCCCACCTCCTATTCTCCCCGCAACAACAAACCTGCTAGGTGGGTTGGGTTGAGAAGCGTGACTGGCCTAAAATCACCCAGTTGGCTTTCATGCCTAAGACGGAACTAGAACTCCCACTCTCCTGCTTTCTAGCCTGGTTCTTTAATCACTAGCCCAAACTGGTTCTTCTTTCTTATACATTATACAAAAGTTAAAGTTAAAGTTAAAAGTTAAAAGTTAAAATCCTTTATTGTCACAGTACAACATGTGTACAGTGAGATTGGCTGAGCCTCCCTTCGTGCACCCCCCCATCACAACTCACGATGACAGCAAACACACAATCTTATTGCACCATGTGGACAGCAAACACACAATCTTATTGCATAATGCGCCGGCCCCGCAAGTCTATCATACATGGAGTTATTTTCCATTCAGGAGTCTGACAGTCCATGGGTAGAAACTGTTCTTCAGCCTGTTAGTGCGGCTAGCTATGCTTATATGTCTTCTACCCGATAAAGAAATGCTGACCAGGGTGTGAGTTGTCCCTGAGGATTTTCCTCACTCTTCTAAGGCAGCGGGCCCTAGCAATGGCATCTAGTGGTATTAGGGGGCAGCCCACGATGTTTGTGCTGTGCTCACCACCCTCTGTATATACATTTTCTTGTACATCCTCCCCCAAATTGCCCATCAGGCTGAGCCCTGCTCTGAAACTCCTTCTATTCCCCCTAAAGAGCAAACTGTACTAGCAGTAGTAATGCTTTTTGTCTGGGTTCTTTCTTGCCTGGCAAAATCAAGTACAAGCCAGCCACTCCTTTTTATCATTATGCCATTGTTTTCTCAACCGTTTGTTAAGAGGGTTCTGTACACTTTGCTAGAACAATAGCATTCTAGTTAAGGCAAATACGTTCTCTCTGTTTGGTTCTTCCCGTTCCTCAGAAGAGGTTTCCTTCCTAGAAAGCATTTTAATACACATTTTGGTTCCCTGCATTGTGCATTCTGGAACACACTAAAACAAGGATTTGATTTTTCAACCCCCTTGCCCTATGCCTTTGAAAAATAGGGCAATTTACATATGCTGATGGTTTTATTAAAAATAAATAAATAAAAAGGATATGCTCTGTTGAATGTTATGCCATGTGATTAACAGCACTGGCCCTTTCTCTTTTCCCACTTCTACCAAATGGAAAGTTCCCTCAATTTTCTGAGGGAAGTATCTGTCAGTACAAATCAACTCCGAAGGCTCATTGAGTTGTATCATTGACGCAAGACTTTGCATGGTTTCCATTATCTAATGAAGGATAGAGGTTCCAGAGGAACTTTTTTTCCCCTCACCAGGAACCTGTGAGTGACTTTGAGAGCAAGGATTGTATTGTTTGTCCACAAGACTTATACCTATAAACCTGTTTTTCATTCCTAGCTAAAGCAAAACAATGACAGGTGGCTTCAGGGCAATTCAGAATATCTGACTCCATTTCTTTTGCTATACATGTGTCAGTAGATGGCAGCATTATCCATATTCTTGCAGGGAAAAACTGTTTGGACAAATGTGGATGAAGAATTAATAAGTGGTGTCTAGAAACACTAGGCCAGGGGTTCTCAACCTTGGCAACTTTAAGACTTGTGGACTTCAACTCCCAGAATTCCTCAGTCAGCAAAGCCTGCACTAGATGACCTCTGCACTAGGTGACCTCTCAGGTTGTAAGTTATAACATTGTAACCAGATGTTGCTGAAGCAGTTATCACTACCAAGGCACACCAGTTCATTTCTTTTTCTCCTGAAAACTAGTCTATATTTTCAAAACAGATTTATTTATTTATTTCCTACTTAAACTCCCCTTGGGTTTTCATGGGAGGGGGCGGAGAGAGGGGAACATATTCCCAACAGAAAGACCTTATCCCAGTTCAAAAGCAAATCTGAACCTCTGGGATCCCAGGGTGTTGGTTCTGAATGAAAACGACCCAGTTTATTTCTAGCTCAGGTGTCACAGTTTTCAAATAGCAAAAAAAAGAAAGAAAAAAAAAGAAAAGCAGTTTTGTTTCTGTGGGTTGTGGCAGTCCATTTCTCTATTTTTCCAAGAATTTTTGCTTCACCATTCATTCTCCTAGCTCACGGTTTTGTTTTTATACACTCAGAGGAACCACTAGGATTATTTTGCACACAAAGAGAAAGTGCAAAACATTTTTTTTTTTTTGCCCAGAACAGGGCAAAGGGACTTTTATTAATCCAGGTTCTGTGGCAGCAATCCTGGCTCATCATTGGGAGGTTGACAGTTTGCAAACAATCCCAGATCATCTTCAAATCACTTTTAGAGAATAAAAACAGAGCAGAATGGAAATGCCCTTAAAAAAGAATTGTTAATAATAATAATAATAATAATAATAATAATAATAATAATAATAATAATAATAATAATAATAATAATAATAATAATAATAATAATAATAATTGGCAAATCAACAAACCACAGGTCAATTCAGGGCAATCTGGATAGCTACAATTACAGTATCACAATTATAAGTAACTTGTTTTCAGGTAGCCAGGCATACTGATGCTGGGTTGATGCAGATCTGCTAAAATAAAAATGGTGGGCAATCTTGTGATGCACTGTGGACCATTAAAAAAAAAAGCAGATTATGTGTGGTTTGCCTTGGGAAAGGATCCTTCTTATATGGCCAAATTTGTAAACGGGGTCAACTAGTCAATAATAAGATCCAGAGTCAGGAGATTGAATTCCTTTTTCCCATCTTTCCCTTTTGACATAGTAAGTGCAAGATAGTCCTTACCTGCAAGATAGTCTAGGTCAGGAAACAGAAGCCACAAGGATTCCTCAAATGCTGCTGTCCTGTTATAAGGCATAATAGCAGACTCTTGAAAGCCTGTCAGGGATATTATTCTTTTCTACAACATGAAGGTGCTTATTCCCAGTTTGCAGGGTTTAATCATCAGAGTAAACTTCCTGCTTTATTCATGGAGTCAGAATGGCACTATGACTTCAGTGAATTACAAATGCAAAATTAAATACATTCAGAATCTCCTAGGTTGAGGCTGTTTTCCCCTCATTTGAGTTAGGTAATATGCATTCTTGTCTTTTCTTAGCATTTGTACTCTTAACAGTTGTGTGTACAATGGCAGGAGAAAATTAGTTGCATACTTTTACATTTGAAGTAATATGCATAATTTTTAAGGGTGATGGTGGTACAAATGTATGCTTAAGTTCAAGTTCTAAAGTAATGTCACACCCCTCGCAACAAGGAATGCACAAACAAGGCAAGACTGAGACTCTTTTCCCTAATCAAGAAGCAACCACTCAATAGCTTATCCTGGATACAACACATGTAAGGCATTAATTTGCCCTGAAATTCTTTCATTTAAAATACTGCTTCAAGACGTTGCTGTGAAGTAATTGTCAGACTATGATCCCTCAAGCAGCAAAGAAGAAGAAAGAATACGGAAAGACTATCCCTCAACATCTTCATCTGATTTGAAAAGCAGATGTCTGTTTCAGTCACCACTGGATGACACTGTTGCTCTGCAGAGGAGAACAGAAAAATCCCTCTTTGGACAATTAAAATAACAAGCAAAAAGCATACATATATCTCAGGGAGCGAAGATTCTGAAAAATGCTTATGAAATTAGATGCCCCATGATATCTTGTTGGTCTTTACATCCTGTTTCATTTGAAGACCTCTTTGCAAGTTTTAATTTTTTTAAATTCTTTCCTTCATACATACATTCGAATCCTGAGTAGAGCCATACTATAAAAACAAATAAAAACAAACACCAAGATAAAATTTAAACTAAAAACGTTTAATCAAATGCCAAGCTTTCGTCGGTCAGCACTATCGACATCATCAGGGCTTAAAACAGGTTGATGTGTGTGTGTTTGTGTATGCATATATATATAATATATATGTGTGTGTATATACATATACATATACATATACATATACATATACATATACATATACATATACATATACATATACATATACATATACATATACATATACATATACATATACATATACATATACATATACATATACATATACATATACATATACATATACATATACATATACACACACACACACATATATAGTAACTTCATATGTCGCACAAGGCGGCTTTTCTTACAACCTCACTTAGAAGATTAAAAATAAATTGAAGCATATGTCACTTCAAAGAGGGCAAAAAAAGGACATCTGCATTATTTGTGTGCATTAATGAGAAAGATCTGTTGTGCCTTGATTTGAACTGTATGGGCAAAGATGAGATTGGGACATTTGCAAAGGCAATGCATTTGAAATGATTTTTCCAATTTCCTTTGAGAAAAAAAATCTGGAGAAAAGGGAGAGAAACCTGACTTGGATTTCTGTCATATTGTTGGTAAACTGAGCTTTCACTATTTTAACTCTTACAGTTTTACAATGAGAGGAAAAAAATAACACATCAAAGCAATTTTTGTAAATATATAAGGGCTGTATTTCACTGGTGTAAACAAGAGCCGTTCTCCCACCTCAGGCTTGGCCTTATCAGCCCTGACCATCTTCACGACTACAAAGCAACTACCTTTGGCTTTGCGAGATCCATAGAGCTGATGGCCTGAAGACCTTGGAGCCATCAGCCATCTATTCATCTCTCTCCCCTCTCCCCACCACCAATCTTTTCATCACTGATCAAACTCAGTAAAAATGGGGTTAGAAAAAGCATCATTTTAAATTCTCCACTCTAAACACAACGACCTACCAGTTGTTCATCACTGCTTGCTGTGGATGGAAGAGAAAAGTATGTTGAGGGCTCACAAAGATTTCAGAATACTAATGGGTTCTCATTCCCTCCACTCTTTCTTTGAAGGACTGAGCTTTGTGTGGCCAGTTAGGTGTCATTATGTCATGCCCAAACTTTACTCGGACAAATGTTCTGCTCACTTTAGCTCCCAACCTCCCATCGTTCTTCCAAAGTCAGTTCAATCATTTTATCTGTCATCCCTTCTTCCTCCTCCTTCCCACTTCAGTTTTACCAAGCATACTTTTTTCTACTTTACCATCCACCTATATTCCTAAAATATGGTGAATGTCTAATTCTCACTGTTACTGCTGAGTGTTTTTATATGACCCGGGACTGACTGATTCTTTTTGTACCCCATGGAACTCTGAACTCTTTCTCTTGTTTTTATCAGCTTTCACTTTTCAGCCATTAATTTCTATCAGAAAGATCTTTGCTTTAACTATACTGATCTTGTTATCACTGGAAAGTCCTTACACTTCTTGTTTAAATTTCTCATCGTCTTTGTCTCCAGAAGTAATTTCTGTCCATCTTTATCTACCCTTGAGCCCAAGAAGGCAAAAATGTCTATCATCTTCTCTTCTTTTCTCCCAGTTGTAGGTTCACTAACCATGCATGTTGATCTTTTGCCTTCTTAATATTTAACATTAATTTTCCAGTTCATAATGGGATCATAATTGAACTCACTTTTCATTTCATACTCTACATTTTTGTTTTGGTTAACAGCTGTGTCACTTGCCTATCTCAATTCATTAGTGTTTAGGTCTCCAGTTTTGACTCCAACTGTCATCTTTTTTAATTCTCTCTTTTTTATATTTGCTGTATATGTTAATCACCTAGACATCCTTATCTTGTTGTCTTTCTTATTCTAAATCATCATGTTCTACCATTTCAGTTCCTACAATAACTTCTTGTTTATTGTGGATTCCTTAGAAGAATAAACAGCTGTTGTGGAACATTCATTAACTTAAACATCTTCTACACACCCTGGCATGATTTACAAGTAGAGGCTTTGTTCTAGTCAATGAAATAAAAATAAACCTTTTCTTTCTTGTAATCTCCACCTTTCATTAGCTATCTGATCTCTTACCTTTTCTGAAATTTGCCAGTTCATTTGACAGCTGTCTCCAAGACCTTAAGCAAAATTTCTCTTGTATGAGGAATTAATGCAATAATGTGCGTGCTCTCTTGGGTCTTCCTACTTCAGTACTGCATACATTGATTTAAAGGCCACATAGTCTTGATCCATTTTTGTTGTCATAGGGCAGCATTGTTTTTTTCCCCTGCCGCTTTAAATAGTTCAGTGGCTATTTCATCCATGCTTGAGGCTTTTCTATTTGACAGCTAGTCTACTATCTATCATATGAGGTCTTATTTGCTCTGGTAGAACAGCTTGGAACTTTTACAGCCTTGATCGGGGGGGGGCTGATTATGTCCACTGTTTGCTGCCCCCACTCGAGAGCCTTGCTACAGTGGAAGAGACGGTGTTGCGGGACATGGCTGTGGAGTTCTTGAGAGCAACCTCCAGTGAACATTCTTCAGCTGACCTTGAGGCTCACTTTGTGCCCCTGGTGAAGCACCTGGTAGGAGGCAACTGGTTTACCTCTCGCACCTCTGCTTGTGGCCTCTTCAGTTAATATGTTTATATGTCTTGTTTTAAATTTTTTAATTTTCGTTTTTAAGGTGGGGTTGGGATGGAGTAATTTTCTTATTATGGTTTTATATATTGGGTCTTATATATTGGGTTTTTAGTTGACTAAATTGGGTGGGTGAGAGATGTATGCATGGGATGGGGATATGTATGAGGAATGTATGACAGATGGATGGACAGGCCTGCCGAGCTTGAGGGAGGCTGGGGACTGGGGGGATGCGGACTCTGGAGTCACTGAGGGTTGGAGTATACCGGTCATTCAGGGAAGAGGCAGATATGGCGGGAGCAGGAGGGTAGGCCACACTCGGGGAACTCGGTCCTGCTGTCTCGTAGCAGTTCCTTGTTCTGGCCCTTCTGAAAAATCTAGCTCACCCCATGATCCTGGCAATGGGCGTAGCTCGGGCCCTGGGCTCAGACTGTTGCTGCTCAACACCAGGTCGGTTAATAATAAGGCCCCCCTCATTCATGACCTTTTCATGGATGAGGAGACCGACCTGACGTGTGTGACTGAGACCTGGCTGGGCCCTGAGGGGGGAGTTCCCCTCTCGGGTATGTGCCCACCAGGTTATCAGGTATGGCACCAGCCGCGACCCCAGGGAAGGGGGGGAGGAGTGGCTGTTTTGGCCTAGGAGAACCTCAGTCTACGCAGGCTCACTGTTTCCGACAATTCCGGGTTGTGAGTCCATCTTTATGATGCTGGACCTAGGGGTTCAGGTGGGCTGATTGCTTATGTACCTGCCTCCCAGCTGCGTGACATCAGCCCTGCCTGTGCTACTCGAGGAGGTTGCTGGGCTGGCGGTGGAGTTCCCCAGGCTTATGGTCTTGGGGGACTTTAATCTGCCGTCGCTTGGCGAGTCCTCGGGGTTGGCACAGGAGTTCATGGTCGCCATGACAACCATGGACCTGACCCAAGTAGGCAGGGTCCGACGCATGAGGGTGGGCACGCCCCGGATATGATCTTCCTGTCGGAGCAGTTGGGTAATGATCTGGCTTTTAGGGGCTTAGATATCTTGCCTTTGTCGTGGACCGATCATTTCCTGCTACGACTGAATTTTATGGGCCCAATCCTTCCCCGCAGGGAGGCGGAACCGATTAGGTGGTTCCGCCTCAGACGCCTGATGGATCCAATTGGTTTTCAGATGGCGCTTGGGGAATTACCGAGCTCGTTCATTCACAATTCAGTGGAGTCCCTGGTAGCGGCATGGAATATGGCCGCGAAGGGGGCTATTGACCGGATTGCGCCTTTGTGACCTCTCCGTGGTGCTGGCTCCAGGAGGTCTCCTTGGTTCACCGAGGAGCTCAGGGGGATGAAGCACAATAAGAGACGTCTAGAGAAGTGATGGAGACGAAGTAGGTCCGGATCTGATCGAACCAGATTGAGCTCATTTATTAGAGCCTATTTGAAGGCGATTAAAGCGGCAAGATCTTTGTATCTTTCCGCTTTGATCACGTCTGCAGAATCTCGCCTGGCCGCCCTGTTTAGGGTGACCCGGTCCCTCCTTAACCCAAGGGGTCCGGGGCCTCCCTTGCAGGGTAGTGCCAAGGATTTTAACAACTGTTTCGCAGACAAAGTAGCTCAGATCTGGGCCGACCTAGACTCCAATTGTGGAGCAGAGTCGACTGATAACGATACAGTCAAGGGGACAGGGGCATGTTCTTGTACGATCATCTGGGATGAGTTTGAGGCTGTTACGCCTGATGAAGTGGACAGGGCCATTGGAGCTGTGAGTTCTGCCACCTGTTTGTTGGACCTGTGTCCCTCCTGGCTGGTTTCCGCCAGTAGGGCGGTGACACGTACCTGGATCCAGGAGATTGTCAACGCTTCTCTGAGGGGGGGTCCTTTCCAGCTCCCTTAAAGGAAGCACTTGTGTGCCCCCTCCTCAAGAAGCTTTCCCTGGATCCAGCAATTTTGACCAACTATCGTCCGGTCTCCAACCTCCCTTTTGTGGGTAAGGTTGTTGCGAAGGTGGTGGCACTCCAGCTCCAGCGGTCTCTGGAGGAAGCCGATTATCTGGGGCCTCTGCAGTCTGGGTTCAGGCCCGGCTACTGCACCGAAACTGCTTTGGTCGCTCTGATGGATGATCTCTGACGGGCCCGGGATAGAGGCCAGTCCTCTTTCCTGGTGCTTCTTGACCTCTCAGCGGCGTTTGATACCATCGACCATGGTATCCTTCTGGAGGGATTGGGAGTGGGGGGCACCATGTTACAGTGGTTCTCCTCCTATCTCTCTGGTCGGTCGCAGTCGGTGTTTGTGGGGGGTCAGAGGTCCACCTCTAGGTTACTCCCGTGTGGGGTGCCTCAGGGGTCGGTTCTCTCCCCCCTACTTTTTAACATTTACATGAAGCCACTGGGAGAGATCATCCACCGGCACGGAGTGAGCTACCACCAGTACGCTGATGATACTCAGCTGTACATCTCCACTCCTGGCCAAATCAGTGAAGCATTGAGGTGATGTGTCGGTGTCTGGAGGCTGTGAGGGTCTGGATGGGCGTTAACAGATTAAGGCTCAACCCCGACAAGACAGAGGGGCTGTGGGTCATGCCTCCCAAGGACACTTCAATCTGTCCTTCCATTACTCTGGGGGGTGAATCCATAAACCCCTCGGAGAAGTCCGCAACTTGGGAGTCCTCCTCGATCCACAGCTGACATTGGAACATCATTTATCGGCTGTGGCGAGGGGGGCATTTGCCCAGGTTCGCCTGGTGTACCAGTTGCACCCTTATTTGGATTGGGAGTCTCTCCTCACAGTCACACATGCCCTTGTCACCTCAAGGATCGACTACTGCAACGCTCTCTACATGGGGCTACCCTTGAAGAGTGTTCGTAGACTACAATTAGTGCAAAATGCAGCTGCATGAGCAATTGTGGGCCTTCCACGTTGTGCCCACATTTCGCCAACTCTCCGCATGCTGCATTGGTTGCCTATCGGCCTCCGAGCGCAATTCAAAGTGTTGGTCATTACCTATAAAGCCCTTTATGGCACTGGACCAGGATACTTACGGGACCGTCTTCTGCCACATATTTCCCTATGACCGGTGAGAGCCCACAGTGTCGGCCTCCTCCGGGTCCCGTCAGCGAAACAATGTTGTCCGGCGGGCCCTAGGGGGAGGGCCTTCTCTGTTGTGGCGCCCGCCCTCTGGAACCAACTGCCTCCTGAAGTCCACGTTTCTCCCACTCTCCCGGCCTTCCAAAAGAATCTTAAAACCTATTTTTGCTGGCAGGCCTGGGGATGATTGTGGGTTGTTGTGTGACTGATGAATGTGTGTGGGGTTTTTATTTTTAAATATTTTTTGCTTGGACTTAGATTGTGATTGTTGTTTTATATATATGTTGTAAGCCACTCCGAGTCTTCGGAGAGGAGCAGCATATAAGTCCAAATAAAATAAATAAATAAATAAAATATCTTACGGCTCTTGAATACGTTCTGTCTCCACAAACATTTCCATTGTTTTGTAAGCATTTTTATAAAAGGTCTAAGTATAACCTTTCTATTTTCCTTTAATCTCATTTCCTTCAGCTAGATTTCTCTCATGCTTATTTTTGATTATTATTAACTTAGTTGTGAGTGCCAGTTTGGTGTAATGGTTAAGGCATCAGGCTAGAAACTGGGAGGCAGTGAGTTCTAGTTCCATTTTAAGCACAGAGCCAGCTAGGTGACCTTGGGCCCTAGGAAGCCACTTCTGAAAGAAAAAGAAAAACTCCACCCAGAAAACTGCAAAGACTTGCCCAGATAGTCTCCAAGAATCTGACATGACTGAATGGAAGGGGGAAAAAAATGGCTATAAACTTTTCTGTGCTTATTTGATTTTCTTTAAAATATCATTCATTTCCATTTCTTTTATTGCTCCTTCATTTTTTGACATCCTTGCTTGAACTATCTTTCCTTGCCCTTTCTTGCTTGATTCTGAAAGTCTATGTTTAGTGGTTCTAATAAACATCCCTCAAGGTTTCCATTCTTTTCCCTCTTTCCCTCCCTCCTGCTTCAGTTTTTACAGTGTCTGTTATCTCTCTGCGTAGGTAACAGGATCATTTCTGCATTATTTAAACATACTAAATATGTTCCTCACATTCATCTTACATTGTTTTTCCTTGTTCTCTGGTCTTATTTTCCTGGCATTAAGACACGTGCTCTCTTTACTTTTTAAATTCAAGCTGTATATTTGTACCAATTATACATGATCTTTTCCATAATCTACATCAAAAGTGTTCATGCTAAATGAAGTGCATTTCTAATTTTTGGTTTTGTATTAGATAATCTCTTTGATTTCAGGTGTGGTTCACCCAAGGAAGTCGAGTTGTAAATTATTTATTTCAATGAAACAAATTTAGTAGTGACATTTTTTTTCTTTTCAAAACCATTAAGTTTAATCTGTATTAACCCGTCTCCTGAAATATTCTGTTTACCTAATCCAAAAGTTCCTTCATTTCTCCAGCTTTGGCATTCCAATCACCCATTAGTAATCTTAAAACCCTTCCTAGTGTTGAGTTTAGCACAGCTTGGTTGTTGTTTTTTTGTTTTGTTTTTTAAAGAATTTCTCAGTATTTTCTGCCGTTGCATTTGTAGCATTGAAGTGTACAGGATATCTATTGTTCAATAGATTGGCTTAGTGATATCCAAGAATATTGCTACTCCATTACTTTATATGGCATGGCAGTAAATAGTATAACTCACTATTTATAGTATAACCTAAGTAGTATAACTTACAAACATCTGAGGAAAAATAGGCTACTCCAATTCACTAGTTTCTCTCTTTCCCAATACTTCATTTTTGATAAATTTAATTTTTGCTTTAGCAGTCTCAGGCTTTCCTGTATTCATGTCTCTCATATTCAATGTTTTCATTTTGTGTGTGTGTGTGTGTGTGTGTGTGTGTTTATGTATGTATGTATATGTGTGTGTGTGTGTGTATAATTATGTTAAAAATTCGAATCCAGGGTAAAGCCATGCAGTAAAAAACAAATAAATACGAACACCAGGATAATATCAAACTAGAAATCATTTAATAAAATGCTGAGCTTTCTTTGGCCAGCACTACCGACATCATCAGAGCATAGGAGCAAGTCAATGGGAGTCCCCTTTTTATGATACTGGACGGTTTTGCACACGGCTCCTGGACCTGGTCATTGGTCCATCCAATGTCCTTAATTGTGTTACTCCTAGAAGGCACGCATTGGCTGTTCCCTTGATGTTTTTCAAGGCTACTATTCCATTATCCACTTTCCTTCCTCCAATCCCTCCCCTCGTACATATACCACTGTCTGCTATCCTACCACTAATTTCTAAAGCTGCTGTTCTCCCTTCTCCCTTCTTTTTGCCGATCACTTTCTTCGTGTGTATCCAATTATATCAGCATTTTATTAAATGATTTCTAGTTTGATATTATCCTGGTGTTCGTATTTATTTGTTTTTTACTGTATATATATGTGTGTGTGTGTGTGTGTGTGTGTGTGTGTGTGTGTGTGTGTGTGTCTTTGGTTATTTGGGTTTTCTCCTGTGTAAAATTGGAAGTGTCTTGGCGACGTTTCGACGAAGTCCCATTCGTCATCTTCAGGCTGGTGTTTTCGGCTTCATGCTTCTAGGAGCAAATATATGGTTAATAATATCCGTAAAAATCAGCCAACAGCGGATTTATTCCGATGAACAACTGAGGAGCCCGCTGATACCGAAGATGGACAGGCTTCTATTGAGAACTGAGTGCCCTTCGGAAGGCAGAGGAGGGGGACCTATGTGCTACCCAACAGCGCCTTAATAGACTCCCACCCCTTGGGTGGAGAAGCGATGCTGACCGCATCGGTATGAGATCAGGAGGATCTGGCGGCAAAATCTTAGAGCCCAACGTTGCCTACAGCTATGAAGAGGGGCGCTCTATCCGGAAAAAAAGAGGGTGTGGTGTGGTGACTCACTCATACCATAAAAGAGAGCAAGGCTTCCCCCCCTCACCTTACAGGCGAGCGGAAGATCATGGATGGGGAATGTTTACACCCACTACTAGAGAGATCTCCGGTGGAAGATAGGAGAACCACTTCAGATAGGAATGGTATTCGCCAGCAACAGAAAGGACAGCAAGGGATAGTTGGTATAGAAAGCACCAAGGTGGGGAATGAAGATGGAAGTGCTAGGCTAAATGACATCTGGACAAGTACTACCCATACAGGAAAGGGGAGGAGGATGGGGAGTAGGGAGCAGGGAGAGACCATTGACCCACAATTGAAGGAAGTGCGAGGAAATACCTGGAGCCCTAATGGGATGTATGACAATATCAGGGGGAAAATCAAAAGGCTCCCCCAAGACCCGCAGTAAAGAGAAGGATGGGATGGGAGCAAATCATCAAAGGAGAGGAAGATGAAAGGATTGTAACAAATCTAAGAATCAACATTGAGAGAGTAGGTAAGAATGATCAAAGGAGTGATGGAGGAGGGCGGGGTGCAAATGTCAAAGAAACAATTAGAACACAAATTAACCGGCCAGGACCAATGACGCAGTCTAGGAGCCGGGTGCAAGCATTAGCTCACCTTACTTAAGGCATTCCCGTT